>QVOA01006295.1:0-10577 GCA_014825685.1 Pseudomyrmex cubaensis | reverse complement strand
CTGAGTAGGACAGAAGTATATCTTCTGTCTCTCAGATCTTGCTCGCAGCTCGTTGCCGCTATTCCCACTCCATATCTATAAGCTCTATGAGCAACGGCTATCGGTGATATTTTCATACAAACATTCTTTTGATGAAGACGATTTTCATTCTTTCATTCATTCATCTATTCATTCTTCCTTGTGAGCTCATGTAGTCAAGTAATTCTTTCTGTGTTAAACAATAAATGCAATTTATTGAATCAATTGACACAAGTTTGTTAGTTAGTTTCTTTGTGCGCGTCAAGAAACATAACATATACATACTTTTCTTTCGATGTCTTTCTTATTTTACTTTCTTTTTCTCTCGTTTTCTTTTTAACTTTTTGTTTCTACTTTCTTTCTCACCTTTTTTCTCTTAACTGTTTTTATCTTTTTTAACTTATTAGTTGAAATAACCTATTAGCTTCTGACAATTTGTCAAAATCGCTTCTCTGTCAATCACCATTTACACACGATCTTTATATCGATTCGATTCGACTCGACTCGGTCAACCAACCGGCAAACAATCAACAACGCGAAAGAGGCAACAATAGATGCGATGGATTTTTTTTATGAGGGAACTTTATAATCATTTATAGTAATTATATTTGTAAAATTTTATATACTACATTTTTGTGTCTTCTTATAGACAAATATATACGTATTATCCACGAAGAATATTCAATTCTTCAGGTGTGACATGCATTCTTAATTCTTTTTCACGTATTATATCCTGGATCTGCGTAAGAAGTTGAGGCGCTACTTCAGCTGCATCTATGTAAATGCTTCTTGCCCAAGGACAGTGTGCCACACTCTCGTGATAAATTTCTTCTCCTTTTTTTTCGCACAAATTATGTTCTCGAAGTAGAAGCATATGCAGTCTCCATAATAGTGGGCAATGTCTAGTCGATGGTATTCTACGACAAAAGTATAAACATATTACACAGTGCATGTGTGTACGTGTGTACATTTATACATGCATATACGCACATAATTTTTTAAAAATATATAATAGTGTATATATATTCTAATAAAAATTTATTTATATGACATGTACTTAGAAAGTGTTTGATGAAAGGATAATAATTTATTCAATGTAGCATTTATAGCATCTGTATGACCGAGTTTCATTAAAAGACTAATACGTTTGCGTGCAGCTAGACACATTGCCATAGCTCGCCATAACTCAATATTGGTATTTCTGCTATTGAATCTCCAAGTTGGTAATTCACTCTGCAACATTAAATACTTTATAATTTAGTTTTTTCTAAGTTAATCTATCTCACACAATAAATTACTACTCACTTAATTATAGGGTATTAAAATATTTCTCTTACCTCTATGCTAGCAAATACAGAAAGAGCATAAAAATTATTTGGATATATACTTAAAGCTTTACTCAACGTTCCTTTCAACGCAGTCTGTAAAGTTTTAGTTTTTTCGTAATGCAATTGCAAAATTGCAATTTGACTTTCATATAACATTTCCTGTAATATATAATACTTTTAAAATACTTAGTTTATGTCGAGATTAATTACAGTAATCGTAATTACAGTAATCGTATACAATGACAAAACAGTAAGATAATACCTGAGAATAAGAATAATGTTTAAAATGATCAGTACAATTTTTCAATATCTTGATGACAGGTTGAATATCGTCATCTCTGATATACAAATAGTATGCATAGCATACAGTCGCGTCGCACTCGAAGTTTGATAAAAAGAAAATATCCTTTTTATTTTCATCAGAAGGCGTTTGTAAAAATTCTTCTACACATGAACGAAGATATGTTTCGACTAACGAATTTGGATTTTCACTTTTGCCAGATATCATTTGACCAAAAACTTTTAATGCCCATTGTCTATGTGATTCATTGTATGTTCTAATATCAAGCAGACATTCAATAAATGTTCTGTACACGCTGAAAAGCGCTGCTCTTGTATTTAAATCAGTGATGACAGAAGGGCATGTTCCTTGAGATTGAATGGCAGTCTCGAGAATGTTCATGCAGGTGCTGAATCTACCCATTTCCAATTCTATCAAAGCATATTCTTTGTAGAAATATAAGTTATTTCTATTTTCATCTTTTTTTAAAAACTCTTTTATTGTTGTCCTGAGTCTCTTTCTTCTGTAAATGTATAGAAATATAATTATAAAATATCAACTCTTAATTATATTTTTATATGTATATAAAAATTAATTATATTAATTATAAAATATATAAAATATATAAAAATTAATTATATTAATTATATTAATTATATTAATTATATTAAAATTAATTATATTTTTATATGTATATAAAAACAATTTCTTACTTGTTATCATGTTTTAAGAGTTCATCCTTGTTTAAGAAAACCAGTAGCCTTTCTAATCGTAACCACCAGACATATATACTTGTTCGTTGTAGTGAAGGTAAACTTTCCGCAATTGTGTAAAATATTTTACGTACAAAATCTAGATAGGGTTCTTGCGCCGGATGAAACTTGAGATATTGAGGTCCTGATGTTAAACGTCCCTGAAGAACATCTTTCAACATTTCCTTTCTCTGCTCGTGAGCAGTCATTTCACCTATCATAGGACACATGAATGGAAGCAATACTTCTAGAGACTCAACTTCCCAATGAAATCCTTCCATTGATAACTCCTATGCGGAAATGCATAATTTATTGTACATAATGTTAGTTTTTAAACGGTATTAATTATATTTTGTAAACTATTAATTTTTTAATACATTTTTTATTAATAAAGATTCATAGGCTCTTGAAAGTTCTAAGCTGAGAAATATATATGGTCAATGAGACCGTTCACAGGAAGTTGTACATGAATATATATATGAATTCATATATATGTTTGTTCATAAATTGCTCGTAAATTTTTACAAGTAAGATTTCTTTGAAAGTTCTCAGTTTATATTTTTTATTTTTATACAATGTAGTTGTAACTACTTCAAGTATTCACAACTACAAAATAAAAAAGATTTTACTTACTTTTATATAGTAATCTCTACAAGGTAGAAGTGGTACCTTTAGACATAAAAAAAAATAGATAGCCATCTGAAAATTTGAGTTACGAGAAAGAACTGGATGAACAAAGTCTGCTACATCTTCTGGTAAAATAAATCTTCGACAATCTCCCACTAACTCTAATTCTTCTCTGCTGACGCTAATCCAATGACAATGCTCTCTTAAAGATTCTGTTCTTTGCCACAATTGATTAAGCGGTAAACGTGACATCAATATCATTTCTTCCATTCCAACTAGAAAACGATAATATTGTCACAGATTAACAAACGCATTACTATGACATCATACAAAAACTTTCATTAAGTTGTTTTTGAGAAATCACTTATACATTTTATATTTATAAGAGAACCAACTAAAATGTTAAAAATAGATTTCACTAAATGTTTACAGTAATGTTAAGCTTTAAAAAAAATAATAATAATCAGTGTTCCAAATCGTTTTTTTTTGTTTGTTTTTTTTTAAACAAGAAAAATAAGAAAAATTCCTTCTCGCCAAAGTGTTTTTTTTTCGCAATATAATTCTAAATTAGTTAGAAAGAAAAAATGAGTATTTTCATATATTTGATGCACATCTAGCATCTTATATAAAATCACAAATTGAAAAATTTCAATTCAAATAATTATGTATAAAAAAATTTACACTCTTAAAAATATATGTTATTTCATATATATTTATTCCGTAAAACATTCCAGTGTATCGGCTCTTATTACGAGTTAAATGTCGTGGTTAGTTTTAAAATACATGATCTTCATTCTTCGTTAATTTGTTAAAAATCAAAATTATTCCGATCGGAATTGATTCCAAATAGTTTCATAATACACATAAAACTTTGTACTTAACCGCTGCGCCACGAAATTATTTGAAACTGAGCTGTACAAAAACTGAAAGAAAATGCGTAGCATTTATATCAAAAATTGTTATTATTAAATATCTCTTAATACAAGCGTCGGAACACGGCCCGGGAAAAAATGAATTAAATCTAAATAGATCTAATTTAAATCTAACGAGATAAAAAAAAAATGAAAAATAGATCTATTTAGATGCAAATTAGATCTAAATAGATATAAAGTAAATCTAAATAGATATAAATAGATCTATGTAAATTTAAACTTTATTTATCGTTAGATTTACTTTAGATCTACTCAGATCTACTATATTAGATCTACTCAGATCTGCTTATAGTTCTGCTTAAATCTAATATAATAAATCTGAGTAAATCTACTATAGATCTAAAATAGATCTACTGATAAATAAAGTGTAAATTCACATAGATCTATTTATATCTATTTAGATCTACTTTATATCTATTTAGATCCAAGTTGGATCTAATTAGATCTATTTTTCCTTTTTTTTATCCCATTAGTTAAATTAACTTAAATTTAATCCATTTTTTTACGAATAATCAACTTTTTTTCGAAGACTGACATTATTGTCAAAATTCAACGAAATCCATTATTAACACATTAATTCCCTTGTTAGTATTATTAATAAGTATAGCTGAGAGAGGGAGAGGGAAGGGAGGAAGGGAGGGAGAGAGAGAGAGAAGGAGGGAAGGAGGGAGAGAGAGAGAGAGAGAAAGAGAGAGAGAGAGAAAGAGAGAGAGAGAGAAAGAGAGAGAGAGAAAGAGAGAATACAGAATAATTATCAGCTTTATACATTTAATTTTTTTTGACAATAATTAAAAGTAAAATAGCTCGAGACTCAAGAATATAAATCTATTGGGAAGTAAAGTCCAATAGAGAGCTATTGATATGTAACTGATTGATATGTACAGTGATAGTGTGTAGACATTTTTATCTTTGGTGATTTCGAGTTTATTCTACACTAACTCGTATGTCGCTATGCTTTATGTTAACGTTAGTTCACTTATCTAGTGATCTTATCTTTTTTTAAGGAGATTTAGAAGGTTTTGGTACATATCTAAAAGATGACAAAAGTTTCTGAAACTTTAGAATTTTGTCCTTGATCATAAAATAAAACTTTATAAATTATATAAATTTTTAATGGAAAATTGTTTTTTAATTTCTCATAGAAAATTCCGAGAATATCGTTGTTAAAAACTCGGCACTTTAAGAGTGCGTTTGCTTTGGACGCTTACGCGCTTTAAACATCAGTCTGTCTTTATTATTCTTTAAATGTAGAAGAAAGATATTGACGCTCAAAGCGCGTAAGCGCCTAAAGCGCCTAAAGCGAACACACCTTAAGACTTTTAATATAAGTTTTTGTGAAGCTCAAATTTTAACAGAAAAAAAGTAGGATAAAAATAACACAGCTATTTGAAAAAAGTTTGTAAATTAAGAATTTAAGAATCCATTGTAATAAAAATGAAAGGACTTTTCCACACACAAAAAAAAAAAGAAATCAATTAAAATTAAAGATTTTTAGGATCACGAAGAAAATGTGGCAACGCAATCAGTTGTTTAATTTTTTAGTTGCATTCAAAGTAGAAGGCAATAGGAATGTAGATACATAATAACAAAATAAAAATTTAAAAAGTTTTAAAGATAGGTAAGATAAATACCTACTATCCTATTCTCTTTTCCTTTAGTTTTAAACTTTCTTAATTCCATTGTTATGTGCCGCGATTCTTCTCATCTTTTAGTCTTATCTTTATGTTTTTATTTGTCTACTTTGTTTGACCCGTATAACCCTCGGGGAACACACCTATTTTTTCAATTAAGAAGAACAATCTGGGTCAATTTGACCCTGTCCATTTTTTGAGATGCTACCATTTAAAATATACCTATCCGATTGGCTTCAAAAAATTTTCGGATATATTTTGAACAGTTTGGAATGTTTATATAGTTTAAAAGTGTCGTTAACATTATTAACATTGTAAAAAATATGTTACAATAAAACAATTTCGTAAAAAGAAAGAGTTTTGAATAAAAAAATAATATTTTTTCTAGTTTTCAATATTTTTGGCTAAAAATTTATATTGATATTCTCAAGATGTACCTTTATTTAAAAAAAAAACAAAAAAAACAAAAACAAAAACAAAAACAAAAAAAAAACAATTCTATAGGGCAGCTTTAAAAAAAGATATTTATTCCGCCATCTGACGGAAGTCGTTATTTAGCGTGAAAAAAATCATATATCTCAATAGAAAACTGACTTTTTATTTCTCAATTTCTTAAAGAATATGGTATTTGGTTACAAAAAAGGGATATTTTATAGAAACAAAGTATTAAAACTATTTTTTATTACTTTAAATATTTATGAATCACTCCGTCCCAGCGCGCGCGCGCGCATGTATATATATATATATATATATATTATCCATACTGGTACTAATAAGCAATAATAAATATTCTTTATTAAATTAACTTGATTTTCACATTGAACACAACGAACAATACACTTTTTCAAACAGAAAAAAGCACCACTCAAATCGCAGCAATTCGATACTTGGTACACTTCAGAGTCAAATTGACCCTGTATTGAATTTGAGCGACTGCCAAAAGATACTGCTGCTTCACTTCACACGAGAAGCGGTTTCTACCTATAATTAAGACTCTAAACTACCTGAAAACCTCGGGCTTGTCGATTTCAAAACAGCTTTAAAGATATTTTGACCAAAGTCGACGAACAGGGTCAAATTGACCCAGTGTGTTCCCCGAGGGATAAACAACCAGTCGAAATAATAAATGTAGATCGATAAACTTTCTTTCCTACTCAATCTCTTAAATAAAGCCTTTTATCTATTTGTCCGAATCTTTCAAACTTGCCAAAAGAATATATCTCTAAGAATGAAGATTCAACTCATACGTTTAGTCCAGTTCTCAGCTCTAACGAGCAATATCAGCCCTCAATAATGTTACAAAAAAAGTACTTCGTACTTGTATATTCATTGCGTGACTTTCCAGCATGTAACAGTACGTAAAAAAGATTCTTTCACTGTTAGATGCGCAAGCTTCGCTTTTTCAGAAATTTTGTTGACATAACATGGCTTAATATTTAACATGTATTATTCATATTAGACTTTTAAACCTATTACAAGATAAAGCTTAAGTAAAGATAATTCCTGCTTGTAGAATTGCGTATAAGTGCTATTAAATAGCCTGACAGCTATAAAAAAAACCACATTAATAATTTTAATTCAATCAATTAATCAGTATCTATCAAAACTCGACAACACTATACAATACAACATATTATGCAACTTTTTCACTCTTCCGGGTTTTGTCTTTTGTTTGCCTGTTTCTTATTTAGACTTATTACTGTTTCTCGCGTTCTTCCCATTCTTTATTCTGCTAATGTAGTAGAACTGTTCTTATACAGGATGTCCCAAAAAAGTCGCCCTTACGAAAAATAACTACTAGCAATAATATATTGCGGCAATGATTCGAAAGAATTACTGGTATTCTGTGTAACTGCCAGTAATATTCTCAGTGATTCCTGTAATACCTAATAATATTCTTGATTGTCAGTAATATTTATATTACTGACTTTATTTATATGTAATTGACAGTAGTTCTTTTTCGTAAGAGCGGGTTCCCGGAATATCTTACAATTAGAAAATGTAAGTTTTATAGAAAAGTGTTTCAGACAAGTTGTAGGGTTTAAAAAGAAGAGAACCAGCTATTAATAGTTACCTTATTAGTAATCTTGCCTTAGTTAGTTGGATCACAATCGATTTTATTTTAGTTGAATGGATCACACACACAAGAAATGTAAATCCGACCGAGTAACCTCTATGTAGTACACCTTGGATATGCTAATATTGGCGGTACTCTAATATTCAACCTTCATAAGTCAAAAACTACTTAATGAAGATAAACTTCATTATAGTGTTTTGGAAAGCTCTTGAATTAAGCTATATAAGGATCTGCAATAAAAAAAATAAGGAGTTCCTTTTAAAAAAATCGATGTGATCTTGACCAGACCTTAGCGGCGCCACCCAAAGTTACACTGATACAATCAATAAATAGATCCTTTTAAACCATACAACTTTAGTCTAAAACACTTTTCTGTAAAACTTATATTTTCTAAGATATTCAGGGGTCCCGACTTTTTTGGGACACCCTGTATAGAACTGTTTTTATTAGAACTATTCTTTTCTTGTAGGTTTTCAAGTGATGTGCTAGTCTCATTACATTCTTGAATGTGTACTCTAGTAGTCTGGTATCATTTTTTGGTGTATAACTTTACATTTTGAGATTACGTGCAATTATTATTGAGGTTACCGTAATTCGAAAAATGTTTTATTTTTTAAATATTTTTTGCCAGACTGCACTTTCTTTTGTTATTCTTTTATTTTAAAAGCATTTTTAAAAGCATTTTTCATTCCGCTCAGCAGTTATGACAAATCGTTATTTTAAATTATGTCGGAATAATGTAAGCAGGACATTCTTAATAAGTTACAGAATAAATATTGGAACAATAGTTGTTTAGATAGCAATATTATGAAACACAAACCTTTTTTCTAATCCCTATATTCTGTACAAACTACTTTACTAGTACTACTTAGTTTACTAACTAGTAAACTAACCAGTTTACAAACTAGTTTAGCGCAGTATATTATACACATATAAGGTGTTTGAGAAATAACATTATACTTACTTAATTTCTTTTCATCTATAAATCCTTGAAATGATAAACTTTCTTTGTCTAAGTCCAGATTTAAATTCAGATTTAAACGTATTGTTTCCCACATTTGTTCCCATAATCCTGTATGTCTTAGAAAAGTCAAGCATTCATATATCATGTCTAAATAAAATGTACAAGTATTAAAAGTTAATACATACAAAATATGATAACATTAAAATATCAGTTAAATGTCAACTTACACAGCAGCTGTGCATCATAAACAGAAGCATTCATATGTGAATGTTGCCTTAGGATATGGAAATATTTTGAATATAAATCCAATACGTGTGGTACACTACACATTGCAACTGAAGTTTGTGTAACCATAATAAAATGCTGCCATAACATAATATTGTCTGAATTTTTATAAACTAGTATTTCTAATTCCTTAGAAAGTTCATCAGAAGGCGTTAATTCCATCATAAAATGTAACTTTACTTTTACTAATTCTTTGGAATCCTTATTTTTTTCTAGTGCTTTTTCTATAATAGATAACTTTTTCAATACTAATGATCGATATATATCTTTACCCAATTGATGTCTTTGATATTGAATCAAAGTATCCTATAAGTAAATATTTTAAGTTTGTTAAATTATAGTTATTAATAAGTTTGTTTTAATATCAATTTAGTTATTAATAAACAAAATCAACATTATTACAATAAAAACCAATAATTTATTTAATACCTGAAAGTCAACATATTGGAGCCAAAGCTTTATATTATATGGGTTCTTTACTAAATGTTCATTATATTCTTGAATTTTATTTTTTTGTTCTTCTTCTATATTCTTACACCATAAATTTTTATTTGTCTCTTCATCTTTTCTTGAGGTTTCTTTTTGAGTTTCTTTTCTTATAATTTCTTTACATTCTTTTGTTTCTTTTTTTTTCAATGTTTCAAAATCAATATTTTTTGAATAATATCTCTGAGATATAATTTTTTTAAGTTGTTTGTGCTTAATAAAACCAATAGATCTTGTACTAATATCATAAAATGGTCTTGATCTTTTAGAATAATTTGTATCTATATTATTTCCTTTATCTCTGTGCTTATCTTCAAAATATATATTCTTAACATCTTGCTCATATTCTGGCTTGTGTTTGCTTTCATGTACATACTTTTTTCTCCTTTTTTTGTGTTTTTTGTCAATTCTCCGTTCCTTCTGCTTTGCATGTGTCTTTATATCTAAAGTTGTGGTACACCAAAGATTTTGTACTTTAGACACATTATGTAAAGTTTCACTAGTGGACGAATCTGAAGAGAAATCAAAAGATTTGCTGTGGCGTGATACTTTTGTGTGAAAACTTGAATTTGATAACCATTCAGTGGAAGCATCTATGAAAAGAAACAAATAATTTATAACTTATGTTACAGAATGTATTTAGTTTAACAACATCAAAACAAAATTCATAAAATGTTTATATTTACTACTATTTAATTTCATATACAAAATTCCTATTTATATATATATATACAAATTTCTTTATCAATATAAACACTAATTAACTAAAGAAATTTGAAATAACCTGCATTGCTGTGACTTGTTAATTTAGTTTTATCAGTCGAATAGGCTGGAAAAAGAGACATAATTTTGTTTAGTAAAAGTTTACTATTCCTCCGTCAGCAGATTTTAAAGACTTTGTGCTCTTTTGATTCGTTTTAATCTTTTTTTTTTTTTTTTTTAAGAATAAAGGTACATGCCACAAGATCACGTTTATGTGGCGTTTATATTACTGAACTATAATATGGAACGCGCATTGCCTTTGTTCGAGCAATAGAGAGCACCACATCTAGGATTTCTGTCTTTATGCCTGTTCTACAATACAGTCGTAAGCTGTAAGTCGTAAGACATTGACCAATCACAGACAATTTACAGAAGAATAATCGACTGTGATTGGTCAATTTCTTACGACTTACAGCTTACGACTGTATTGTAGAA
>QVOA01006292.1:0-24926 GCA_014825685.1 Pseudomyrmex cubaensis | reverse complement strand
ACGTTGTAATATTATGCGGGCGCAAGGAAGAAGGGTCTCTTCGTGTTGTTTTAATCAATGCAAAACTCATCTTGAATATTCATTTCGTCGGCGGTGATGATTCCTTTTGTCGCAACCACCATCCCTCTTCTCTCGTCTTTCCTACATTTGAAAAACAAGGGTCGAATTGCGGGAAACATACTGTCGTACTTGCAAAGAATCTTCTTCTAAATGAAGAAGATGATGGCAAAAAATATACAAGACTAAACAGAATTATTTTTTTTTTTTTTTTTTTTTTTTATTGAGTTTGTGGTCGGTGTTACGTACCAAAAATATTACCGAGTTTTTCTCTCTGTCGGTACTTACCAGCGCGATGCGACTTCGACACACTGTTTGCGAAAGTCTTTATCACGCTTGTGCCCAGAGTCGTCTCCAGGAACGACAAGGCCGCCGCCACCGCAATTAACACCTGACGGGTCGTTAACATGTCTCGGGGCTCCCGGGCTTTGCCTTTTCGGCCGCGCTTTCTTTATCTCTTTCTCTCTTTCTTCTCCCTTTCTTCTGCTTTCCTTCGTTTTAGACATTCCTGTCCGAAACCGGCATTACGAAAACGACCGAGGACCACGTTTATTGTTGCGACTGCAGCTCGGCCGTTGTTTGACGACGACCGGTAGCTGGCACCCTGGCCCGCTAAACGAACTTCTGTTTGCCCAAAGACGATTTTTCCATCGCTGCGCCGAGCGTTTTTTCTCTGCCTTTCCAGGGAACGTGATTTTCTCGACGGCGTCGCATTTCATTTCGGTGTCACTCTCTGATCCATTATCACACCCCATAGCTTACCATTCCGCGATGTTTGTTCAAGCAATCGACCGGAGTTCGTGTCCAACGGAATCTTTTTCTGTTTACGAAATTTTTCGACGATTTCTCGGTAAACATAAAACACTAATTTATAGATTTCCGGATTTTTATCGCTTTTGCTATGTCAAACGTATGTTGTATTTTTTATCAATTTAGTAATTAATTTAAAGAAGAATTATAATGAAATATGTCTTTCTCTCTCTCTGTCAAAATATATAGTTCGTCAAACGACATAAATTTTCGAAAAACATTAAAATCATCGCGCGAGTCGAATGTGATCTAAACCAGCGGGTATTATAATTCCGCGTCAATTTTTTTTTTTTTTTTTTATCAAGCGAACAACGACGTGCCATTCTCAAGTAAGTTTTAAACAGTTTCACCCTCCTCCGCGCGCGTGCACTGCGATTGCATCCGACAATGGCGGCCGAGCGTCAGCAGCAACGGCTGCGTTTTCGGACTGCATTAAATGCGCGCGCCACTCCGCGCGCCGGGCGGACGTTCTTAATTTCTTATTGTGTATTAACATGCCACACGTGTGCTCACGCGAGCAAGCGAGCGAGCGAGCGAGCGAGCGAACGAGCGCAGCGAGTAGTATCGCGCGCTTCGGAGTTTTGTTTTTGCCCCGCGGGAGGACCCGTGTGGGAGACGGCAGCTGTGCATTTCAGATAATACGATCCCGCGTACACACCACCTGCACTCGCGATGTGTGCATTACGCTCGGTCACGTTACCGATAAGGACGAGAGTGTGGGCGCTATAGGATACACACGATGTGTGTCTCCTCCCTCTTGGAAGATTTTCCTACGGAACTCGCGAACGAAGTTGAAGGTACCTATCGCGACTGCAGCGCGTTACATCTAAGAGGTTGTCTCTCATAGAAGCATACGTATATATACGCAAATAAAAATATAAATTTCGAGATTGATCAGAAGATATCTCATGTTTGCTCTCTAAATTTGTCCTTGTAACGAAAAGTACTGGAAAATTTGAGCAACTGTCGAATCACTCTCGAGTTAGGAAGACCTTTCACTCATATAAAGTAAATTTTATCTCGCGAAATAAATATTTTTGTATTTTTTTTTTTTTTTTATGAAGAGTGAAGAAACGCTATAAGTAGTGGTTTTGCGATAACTATCGTCAAGAGTCTCAATAGCTGAATTAGCAGAGCAAGTAAAGGTACAATCGAGGTGATTTTTTACAATGGTTTTTTTTTCTGCTGAAAAACTTCGAAGATATAATTTGCAAATACTTGTTTTTGTACAAATGACACATTCACTCTACAATCAGAATTAAATAGTCTTTTTTTTTTGTGAAAAGTGAATTTTTACTATTTATAAGCGACAGTGTTTTCATTATCGCTCGGAATAAATGTTCATTTGTTTGGAGTTAAATTTTACTTCAAGAAATTTAGAGAGTAATGTCATTTCGCCAACGTTCTTGAAAGAAAGAGAGAGAGAGAGAGAGAGAGCGAGACGAACAAGAATTTAAGGATCGAGAAAGCAAATTACACGTTAGATACGCGATTCCGGAGTCGTTGTCCACACGCTCTCCGAGTCGACCCTTCTTGCGCATGTAAAGATGGTCGTCGCGTCGCGGCCGCGGGGCAAACGCGCGGCGCATATAGGCGCGATGCATACCGGGATAAATGACAGGAGGAAGGAAGAGGCGAGCAAGAAAAGGGTCTCTCTCGGGACAGGCTAAGAAAGCGAGGTGGGAGGGGGGGCGGAAGGGTTTGCGAAACAGGCCTTTGCGGTAGTGTGGGAGGACGCGCAGATTGCGAGCCTGTCATTCCGGCGTACGAGGCGTGAAAGGAGAAGCGTTTGCAAATTCCGCCATTGGGGTCCCCTGGCTGCGAACGGTCGTCAGGCCCGTTGACGCCGATCTCTCGCGGCGGGTCCACCGCCTTTGAACGGTATCGCACACGACGCGGGTGTTCGCGTATTGCGAAGATTGAGCGTAGGATGCATCGCGATGCGTGTGTGTATGTGTGCGTGCTAGAGTTGACCATTCAAAAATCAAGACCGTATTGTGCGGACGGTGATTGGCTCCGGAGCGGAATGTTATAGTCGTCCCGGAGTGACCACCGGTCTTCTTTATATTAATGGCATCTCATTCGTCGACCGCGCCGCTTCTTCTTCGCCATTATTTCGTTCTTCAGTCTGTTCTACGAATTCTCGCTTGACGCCATCTCTTAAACAACGACAATATATGATTTTCCACGTATTTCACCTTCTATTTTTCTCGTTTTACATTTTTCGCTTGACACAGATTGACACTTCAAAATTCATTCGCTATAAAAACCGCAGTCCCATATATTATTGTACTCGGTGCTTCATTCCGTTACGTACGCAAATAACAACTCGGTGTTCACCGATAATGCGCATCGCGCATTGATTGTGCATTGGTTTCGCGTTAAATCGATTAGCGCATGTCCCGCTTGTTTTGAGTTCTCTTGCACGACGTTTTTTCGCGTCAACGACTTCGAAATCCGCTCTATGTCCGCTCGTCGAACACGCCGCACGGGGAAAGAGGACGCGGGAGAGAATCGAACCGGATAGACGGCTTCACGCTTCATTAAGATCACCGAGATTCGATAGCGCAATTAATACGACGATCGTCGTATTAATTATCCTGCGATTAACGCCATTGACGCGCTCCCGTGTCCACGCGCGTTTGCAACGCGGCGGTAATAATTAGTTGCGCGGAATTTTACGAGCGTTCGCTTCAACTCCGTCGATCTCCCTCTTTCTCGCCCGTTGCCCGTCGTTCCTTCTTTCTTATATCCGTGGGATTTCCGGCACGCATTTCGAACGCGTCATCACTTTTCAAATTGAATTCGCTCAGCAACTTCGGCTCGGAATCGTCTGCGTTTCCGTGTGTCCGCGATCGCGTGTGCATCTCTTGCCGCGTGTCGTCATTGTCCCCGTCGTAAAGACGGGGCTAATTTATCAAACCGGACGACGCTCGAACGTTCGATTACTCGCTGTGATCGTTTGACAGCAATTACCTCTCCGAGCACGGGAGATTCGCCGTGCTTCTTTTTTCCCATCGCGCGCGAGAGAGAATGTGCGCGGGATCGCGCTTCACGAGGAAGGAGGACAAGACTTGTAACAAGAGCTTGCGACATGGTTTTTATCGGAAGTTTTCTATCGAACCCATATGCGAGCTCTCCCTATTTCTACGATGAAGTAATAGTACAGAATGACAAATAGGAGATATGAGCTTGGAGATAAGTTGCAGAACCACATTCGATCGGCGAATTCGATATGCTCCTTTTTCGAACCTCTTCGTTTCGCCGCGCAGAAGCGAAAACACGAGAAAAGACGCGGAAGACGCGGAGATTGCTTTTTTTTTTGTGACAATATAAATATTAATATCGGGTTCTTTTCGATAAAGTCGTGGAATGAAAATAAGAGACGAGTGTAAAAGTCGCGCACGTGTACAATCCTGTGGAACCGTCCACGCACGGCGGCTGATATGGATGCTTTTTATTTCAATTTCGTGCTTCTTTTTGCGAAGAATATTAATGCGACGCGGCGATCGCATCCGGGCGTCGTTGACCCAATTATATGCCCGGACCTGCTCTTCTCTCGATCTGATATTTTGTCGGCGAGGAACGAAGCGTTTCCCTCTTGATAGTTCTGCGTATTATACACATATATGTATACATATATGTATATAATATATATATATATAGTTTGTAATTACATACTTTACGGGGTGGCGCCAATTACGGTGCCGCGGAAATAACGTCACGGTATTTATTATCTTTAGTATCATCGTCGTCGTTATTTTATGGGTATCGCGGAATTAATACAGATTACGAGTGCCTCTCCATCCACGAGAGGTGATACAGTATGCGCTCGACTGCAATTACGCGACTATTTTACGCGAATATTTTCGCCATATGGCTTTTACGGGATTAAACTTTCTTTCGTCCGATCGTAAAATGCGCGCGCTATCATCGTGAAAAATTAATGACTAATATTTCTCATTCGGTCGAAAATGTATTGTGTGGAGAACATTTTATTTGAATGGGGAAAAATTGTGAAAACATTTCTCTATTCAAATAATTTAGTATTAATTTTTGTTTAAGAAAATCACAGTTTTTCGTACATTATCTTCTTGATGCGCGCAGTATATTCACGTTCGTCCTTGCTTTCACATCCGCACAATGCGTTCGCTGTTTCTCTCCGCGAAGGTTTGTTTGAACATTATTATATCTGTTTAAATGCATGCACAGCGATCCGAGTGTACATATTTTTCGTCTTCACGCCCGGATAATAACGCGCCCGCTCATCACAATTTGACATTGTCGAGTGACGTCCCGCCTTCGCCCATGACAGTCCACATCACTCAGACCTTTTCTTTTTTTGCCGCGTGAACGTTGAATCCGTTGGATTCTCCTCTCTCGCAGCTTAAAATAGAATTATGATACAACGTCCTCCGCGAGAGCCGAGGCGGTGACAAAAACTCGCCCCATTACCTGCCGCGCGATTACGGTTCGGTATTCGACAGAAGCTAAGACGTGCTTCCGTGTACGATGTATACGGCCGACGACGGTAATTATGCGATTATCCCGGATTAAAGTTCGATAAAAGCCGTAAATACCGCCTGACGGTCCGCGGTATCATTTTTACAATAAGAAATCTGCCCGCGGTCGCGACCAGAGGTCATCGATATACTTGCCGAACGAACGATCGACGAGTCCGCGCGGTAGCGTTGAAAATTGGTGCCGCGGCGATCTGCGAGCTTCGGTATTGCCGTTCGAGAGGCAATATCTCGTTCTTGCCGCGGTAAAATTTTTTTTCACGATCGACACACACAGTCGTAAAAGCACGAAGCATCTCATTTACGAGCGGACCACCGTTGCGTGGTCGTTTTCAGGGCAAACAATTAAATGTAATTAACTGATTAACCGACTGTGTTAACTTTTGTTGGAGCAGCGTGTTTGTGAAAAAATAAATTTCCTCACGAATAATGTGTCGTATATTTCGTACAAATTATACACACATTAAAGTTTAACTGTAATTGTTTTTGTTTCCTTTTTTTTTTTTTTAAGAGAGTTAATGATTGACGTTGAAATTGTATGGAGTCTCGACGGAATCTCTTGCGTAACGGCGAGTGTGCAATGTAATAATACTTTTTAGTGTGTGAGGTTTTGTCGTGATGTCACAGTGATGAAACACCTGCATTCATGTCTTTTCAAACTGAGAAAACAAATGAGCAAAAGATGGTCCGTGGTGGTGTACAACTGATGCTCCTCGCAACGCTTTCTCATGAAAACCACGTGCGATATTGTCCGCGTAACCAGGTGCACGCTATAGTCAAACGATCGCGCGCGACAGTATATGCTTGTGGTGTTCGAAGAAGGATTCGTATCGCGAGTCGGGAGGACGAAAGAGAAGCGATGTGGCATGGACCACACACACAGCTTGTGAGCGCGGTTATTACGCTTGCCGGCTGCGCGCTGAGGGCGCCACAACAGCGGCGTTGAGGTTGATTAATTGTTATTGCCATTCGTTCACATTCAGAATACGTCATGTAAATGTGCCCAACATTGTGCCGTATAAGGCGTCGTCACTTTGTGGACCATTTGTACATCGACGATTCTGTCGACGTCGCGTCGCGCTCCCTCACACGTCCCGTCAAATATCTGCTTTATAGAACGTAAGAGATTTCAAATCGAGATTTATTATTTCTTCTTATTTAATTTATCAACGACTTTGAGAGAGAATAAATACGAAATTGAATGGTTGCGATATAATAAAACGAGTAGAAGAATTATTACAAAGAATCTAAAGAATCTGGAATTAAAAATTGCCTCGGTTGATATATTTGAAATAACAAACCCAAAAAAAAAAAAAAAAAACAACAAAAAAACAAACAAACAAAAGAACAGAAGTTTTCACGTGAAAGAAAGCCTTTCTGTGGACGCTACGAGACGCGCGCATCAGAATCACATTATATCACAATCATGCCGGAATCAGCGACTTAGCGTTGGGGAGCAACAATGCGCGCGCGATGAATCGGCGGTTCTCCAAAATCTTTGTTCCGGCGACGAGGTCCACAAATTGTCCCGCGTTACACGCATCGCGCCACGTCGTGAGAGGCGGCGACGAGGATTCGTGACTTTCACGGTGCCATCGTTAGGCCCCTCCGCCGCCACCTGCAGCATCACCACAGTTCATTGTGCACCTGTCATGTTTCACGCCCTTAGAACAACAATCGTCGTTGACCCGGCAGATTACCGTGCGAGAAAGGCGAAGAGGGAGTCGGGGAGTCTCCTTCGTATCGTCTCCTCGTCGTCGTCGTTTCTTGAAGGGGCGATCCGCGGGACAGAATCGGCCCCGCGCGGCGATATATCCCGAGAGAAATGCTCTCTCTCAAATGTATTTATTTATCCGCGCGGTGTACGGTAGAAACCAAGGGGGAGAAGGAGGGGATTCTACGAGGTGTTATATTTATCCTGCAAACCCTAAATAAAGCTCGCCCAAGACGATCGACTCTGGAAACAGCATATTAAGACTATGGTACGAGTATCAACGAGCGCGCCGTGACAACACCGTGAAAGACACCTTCTCTCTTTCGAAACGATCCTGACGGACGTTTTCGTCTCGAGAAACCGGTCAAAGGGTGCTTCCATCGACGACGAGAGAACCGGGGATCAAGCGAGGAGAGAAAAAGAAAAAGGAAGGATTGGATCGGACACCGCGACCGTTCCGGAGAGGGATGGCTCCTCTTCGAGGAGGGTTTATTTGTCGAGCAAACAGAAAATGCGAGCGAGGCGTCGGCAGAGCGAGGAAAGCCAGCAGCAGCAGCAGTATGGGGAAGAAAAAGAAGGAGGAGGAGAGAAGAAGGAACGATGCTACCCATCCTCCTTTCGAACGAAGGGCTGCATCCATTGTTTATCTTCCGACCGCAACACAATATTCTTTTGCGAAAGACTGTGCGAGAAGCCGGTGTATACGACCGAAGGGCCGCCGCTCCCTTTCGCAATCGTACTTTGACAGTCGCTGACGAGTCCATCCTGAGAGTATTTGCATCTTTACGAGCTATATAGCTCCTCGCTGGCGCGCACCTGTACGGACTTGGAAGGCGAGGACGAGGGCGCGGAAGAAGACGGGCGCGTACGTCTTCTGTCTTCGGGCGATGCTTTAACCTGGTTTAACCGACTCTCTTCTCTCGTCCATCTCTCGTAGCTTCCTTCTAACAAATTCTTCTCTTTTTCCACTCCCACCCTCATCCTTCTTCCCTCGACCGTGTCGGTCGTTTCAGTTTCTTTGGAAGAAATAACTTTGCATTAATTCATCCGTCATCAAAAGCTATTTATTCACTTCATTCGTCTAATGTATTACTCAATGCTTATTAAACGACGAGAAAATAAACGCGACTTTCATCGATGAGAACTGAATAAATTTCACTTAACTTGCCTCGTGACACACCGATCGTACTCGTTGACCATCGCGATATATTAACGATCGCCGTCAGTACGATGTCACTGTCGCTGAGAGAGCGGAGCGACAAAGACCGGGAGAACGAGACGCGGGTGCGGGGACAAGGACAGTCGAAGAGTAAGAGAGAGATAGAGAGGTTACCGAGTACTGTCGAGTATCCACTCCAAAGAGCTGGGTGGGCTAATTAGCGCGTTGCCTGGCAACCGGAGGCTGAGTACGATCTGCACTTTACTACGTCCTCTCTCGATCTCTTTCTCCATCCCGCGTCGTGTGTGTTTGTGTCTCTCTTTCTCTCTTTCTCTCTCTTTCTCCGTTGCATCGGCGTATCATGTATCTCTCGCCCGATTTCATTTCTCTCTCCAACTCCCGGAAGACGCGTCCATTGAAATTACGAGGAGGTCTCGGAGTCACTTCCAGTTTTTCTAGGATCATTTTAACGGGTCTTCGTGCCTCGGGACGTTATAAGGCGTATTCTCGCGTATTCCCGCGCGTACGAGATTAAATATCTCGCTAGATCGGAATTTAATCGGCCATCTCGCTCTTTCTCTCTCTTTCTCTCTCTGTCCGCGACGCGCCGCGTTTCACGACGTTTTAGTCCGTTCCGCGCAATGCCGAGTCATTTATACAATATGACGCGCTTTACGCGGAATTACGATATATGATACAATATGTTTTGCCGCGGAGACCGGACTGAAAATTTGATCAATCGGGAAATATATCGGCTGCCCCGTCAAACATTTCGTAATTTATAAAATCATCATTCGCGCAATTTGTTCGGATATCAAAATCAATAATGATTAATCTCGTGATTATTCCGCGTAACTCTATTGTACGCGCATTTATATCCATTGTTTTAAGAGTGATATATTTTTTCTTTTTTTTTTTTTATTAATAATGTTGATTTTTTTTATTTTCCGAGTAACATTTTTGTACTTTATATAATTAAAAATTGTGAGTTTTCCCCCGGACGGGTTACATATCTCATTTTCCTTGCGTCCGATAATCGTAAAAATGTTTCCAGTCGCGAGATATAAAATTTATGCCCCGGTGTTTCCGCATGAAACGCGAACCGTGCGCGAGATATTCAATATTTAAATTATACGGATATTAAATACGTATTTTTTCGGTTGATTTTTAGTCCAGTCGTCCCCACCTTCCCACGTACCGCGTATCAACCAGTCCGCGCGATGCAAATAGCTGCACAAATATCTGTTTCCTGTGTGTTTTCAATGCAAGAAACGCGTGGGAGTAGCATTGTGTGATCTCTCGGGATTCTTCATTTGATCTATGGGAATAGTATTTTTTACTGCTCGACGAAGAAGCAATCAGTTTGTGAACATTTTTATTTAAGCTTCTTTTTTTTTATCATACATTTTTGTACTGTTGAACAGAGTCGCGCAGAGTTTTTTTTCGGAGAAAGAAAATTGAACTGAGACGAGAAAAATTAGTGGTAAAAGGTAACGCACATTGGATTCTGAAAGCTAAAACATTACAACCACGACGACCACCTCGTACATAAACGTCATCGGTAGTGTTTCCATTGAAACGGTGGCAAAGAATAAGGTTCCGGGAGAACCTCTTTCTTTCTCTCTCTCTATTTCTCTAGAACTCTGCCGTGGCATCTGTTCGTCCTTGCTTTGTCGGCGCTTCAAGCTGTGAAATTGCTCCGACTTATCATTCGAGCTAACGAGTCCCTAACCGTCTTCACACTTCACACTCTTCTCGGCGCTGTCTATTCTTCGCACCTTGCTCGCAACGACGTAGAAACCTGGGCGATGAGAGGGGAGGGCTATTTGTTGCCGATGAGAACCCCTTTCGTGTTCGTAATCGGCGCGAAACTACCCCGGTAAAAGCTCGTCGGATATCGTCGTCGATGTAAAACTGCACAAAAGCGATGGTCGCAATTAATTTTGAACCGTGGAATCTGAACGAGATAGAAACAATCCAATTCGCTCGAGTTACGAGAAATAAAATGTGAAAAATTGCTTATGCGATGAAATATAAAATTAAATAACTTTGTAGGAATTGATTGATAAAATCGTAATTCCTGGATAAAAATGTTATATTTTATCGAATAATGTGCGCGCACGCGTGAGTGTGTGAGGTAATAACGCAAATAGTTAAAATAAAAAAAAAAAAAAAAAAAAAAAAAAAAAGAAAAAAAGAAAAAATCACATCGCGCTGGATTTGTCTTTTTCAAGAACGGTGATTTCGGTGATTTCGGAAGAGACGTTTCTTGAATGCGCGTCAAGAATCGCGCTTTGTCACTTTCGCCGACATCGAGACATCGGCATTTATTGTTACTCGATCGCGACCTCGGCGTCTATCCGACGCGCGTACACCTACAGATTTTATTACGCATATTCATCGTGTATCTTAGCGAAATTTTTTATTAATTAATCGAGAGGGATTACATCACGTTTTTTTGAATGTCGCGCAATGCCGAATCCGCGTGTGTGTAAACAGTTGCGTAATGCGACTCGTCATCGATGTCTGATTAAACGCGCGGGATCAAGGAGTAGCCGTCGCGTCCACTTAAGCCGAAGGATTCTCAATCGCGATAGCAATCAGTCGTGACGAGAGTGCGCGCGTACACCGTCTACTATCCTCTCGACGAGGCGCTCGCGTCGGAGACGCGCGGCATGTCTCTTCTCCGAGACACTTGACTCGCAAGCGTTTGCGAAGGATACGTTTCATCGATCGTCGGATTAATGACGCGCAAACCTGTTCCTCTCTCTTTTGCTCTCTCTCATTCGCTTGTGCGTAGAGAGACCGATGTTTACGCGCGATGCCGAGATATCACCCGGTGTGCCGCACACACTCGCTCGAGTCGTTCGACAGACTCGTCGGGGACGACACACGTTGTCGACAACGCGGCGAACGCTTAGTCTAACGATTGGATAATTAATAAACGATAACCCAAACGATTACCTACGACGCGGCGTAATGACGGATGCGAGACTATTTTTTTCCGCGAGTCGCGCGAGCTTCCGTCACGGAAAATCGACGAGTTTCCTTTACCCGCGATCATCGATCATCGTCATTTCCCGTTTTACGCGACGCCGCTCACCGCTAATGACACGTTCTCTGCCGCGTGACGATCGTACATATATATGCGTATATATGCGTGCGAAAGAAGAAAAACGTCGTACAAAGTTGAGACGCGCGCGGCACAAGTTTCGACGCGTCGATATAATCATCTCGTCGCTCGTATATAATCGCACGTAATTTACCGATGAGATGCTGGTGTCTTCGGCAAGAGCCGGTAATTTATTCCGAGAGAACATGAGAGACAGAAACTGCGTCTCGTGTATGCGAAAAAAGTGGCGCATTTGTCACGCGCGTTCCGTTAAAATAGCGTTGTCCTCATCACACGCCTCGTTCCGTTAATGCGCGATGACGATCTTGACTTTATCACCGGTTACGTTTCCGGACGTTTGCTTAATCGCGGAGAATTATATGGCTCGCGCGTTTGACGAAGAATGCGTATATAAAAAAAATTGCGGCGTAGCCGCAGCCGGTTTTAATCACAAGTTTGTTGCAAATTATAAAGAAGTTAACAGAATTTCGTATATCGCGCACGGGAGGAAAGAGCGTGCGCAAGTCGTACAAGGTTGCTCGGAACATGGTAAAGCAAACGCGATAAGCGTCACGTGAACATGTAGAAAGGCACGAGCGAGAAACGAGAGTTGAAATGAGGACAGAACAATATATAAAAAAAAATAATAAGATAACGGAAGAAATTAAAACAACGTGAAAAACAATCTTTTTGTTACTATTAATTTAATATTTATTTCTTATCATATGTATATGTACATACACAAAAAAAAATTTGCTAGAAACAAAAAATTCAGTAAATTTTTCTTGTTGGCTATATGATAATAAAAAAATCTTCTTTTGTGTATACACATTATTCGGTATTTATACATTTATTCAATTTTTACAACTTTCTCTCAAACAAATCAATAGCGCAATTTTCGATACGAGTCAATCTTCTATACAATATCTAAAAATCGTGTCGTATAAACAGATCCCAAGGCGAAGAAGCCGAAGTGAGCAGATTGACATTTCGAAATGATCGCGTCGTGGATCATCGGCGAACCGGGCGATATTCAAGCGATCACGTCCTCGTGAGCTTCTTCGTTGTGTCGACTCGTTACGTCACTCTTGTCGCTTCGCCATCGCGACCGGCGTTCGAGCTGTCGTGCCGATTGTCGACAGTCATCGGATACGATTGAAGAGCGCGACCTTCGCGCAATTAAAACCCCTTGAAGTTTCAACGGGGCCGGATGAAAACGGTCGTCTCCGGTTGACAATACAGGGTGTCCCTGACCAATCGGGCGCTCCCCACTAAGCGCGGATCCTCCGACTTAGTCGATTACTCTTTGTCGGACACCTGACAGAAAGCCATCGGTTTTCAATTTTCGATGTTGAATACCTCGGCCGTCCATAAATTTCGGCTTAAACGACTTTAAATCCTTAAGACCTCGTATATTAATTCCATCATTCGTTTTTTTTTCGCATGCGAAAATTTATTCGCAAGCGCCAAGTGTATTTTAACACGCTTAACTGAGTTAAACACTAGAACAATTAAAAATCACTAAAATAACGTTAGGGCGGTTCAAACCTGAAAATCATTTTTAGGAATAAAAATCAATTTTTATTCGTTTTGAAGAGTAATGAGGGACACCGTGTATATCTGCGATGAATACGCTCTTAATGTAACTGGCTTCCCCCGTAGACGAGAGCCGCACCTGAGTTAATCCGTCGTGCGTGTGTACATACACGCGATTATACGTGCGCGGAAGGCATAAGGAACAAAACGAGTCGTTGACGCGCCGGAGATTGTCAAAAATTGCGGCGACTCTCGTGCGATGATTGATGATCGCGAGCGAGTCCGTGAAAATACCAAGGACTAGATGTTTTTCTCGCGCGGGGAAAGCAGCTTTCTCCGGTAAAGAAGAGAAACATTTATCGCAGACGCATCGCTCTGCTATCAAGCGCGGATCGGACATATATTTCGCGAAAAGAAATTAATTAGCGGTTTTCTTACTGCAGATTTTATTAATAGCAATCGCGATTAGCAAAGTTTTTCAATCAAGCAGAGAATGTATTTAGCATTTATATTTTACTTGAAGGAATCACAGAAAATCGCCAGCTGAGAAATTAATTTTATTTCTTTATAATTATAGTAAAAAATATATCACTTAAAAATATATTACTTAACAGTGCAATAATTGTTTCTTTTTTATATTGTTTTTTGATATTCTAGAAGAAATACACAGATTTTTAAAATTTCACGAGTAATAAACGTGTTTCGAACGATCAAGTCTGGCGTGATGATTCGCGAATCGATTTTCGCGCCAAAAAACGCCCAAAGCGTTTAGGATTCTCTCTAGATTGCCGGTGGATCGCTAACTCTTGAAGACACCAGATTACTAGAAGCGAGAGACACGATTAGAATAATCGTCGTCGCGACGAGCGCCGGTGGTCGTTTCGGCCGTTTAGAATAGTTTAAACTGTTTAACATAATAGCCGGCGAAGATCGCGCGCGCAAACGCTCCGATTCGGAGGACCCAACAATTTGGCGGACTGTTCTCTAATGTCAACAGATTAGCCGTAATAATGAAATTACATGTTCGCGTAATGTCTCACATATGGAGTCACGTCGTCTTAGCCGTAATCCTCGTAATCGCGCGCGGCGGTCTTCAGGATTCCTTTTCTCCCTCCCTTTCCTTTCTCTGTTTTTCTCCCCGCGTATCACCGCGCGTCTTTCATTCTCCGTCCCTCCCTGTCCGCCCACGGTTCCATCGGAGGAGATTTTGGTAATGCTAGGGTTAGACATTATATACCGGGGGACGAGAGGTCAAACGGGTTTATGGAGCAGATTACATGCATTATTTTTGCGCTCGATCCGCTCGACGACGAAATGGCCGGTAATTCGTTCGACATTCGGCTCTGCGGCCGCGTCTGGCCCGGGTGAAATGGGATTTCTCGCGCGCGCAGGATACACGGTAGAAATTCGTGAACGAGCATTCTACTAAAGTTTTTTTTTTTTTTTTTTTTTTTTTACTCTGATTACTATGAAATTCGTGTGGATGAAATGTGATAAGAGAAAAAAATAGCGGAGAGAGTTTTCTTTCGTATTAAAAATAATTGCTTCTCGATGTTTTAAATTTTTTATTATCTGTTCTGAAATCGATCATTCGTAGTTTTTTTTTAATGTAACAAGAGAAAGAGAGATACGCTTAGAAATTCACAATTTATTGCTGAATTGGATAAAATTTTACGTTAAAATTGTATCGAGAATTGGAATTTCAATGCCACATCGCTCTCTCGTAAATAGCCGGATGACGGACGCGTTGACCGCCGTTACAAGATCGGTCGTTGACCGCCGCGGCTTTTCTCGTTTCGCGGCAATAAAGTTTTTGCGTCGCGCTCGCGAGCGAGATGATCGCTTGCGGGATGGAGACGCTGAAAGCGTAACCTCGTGAAAATACTTTGTATGCAGGAATGTCTTGATTGTTCTTCACAGATAAACAATGTAATCACACGAGCGTCACAAAGTATGCGACGGTGCTTCAAAACACCGCCAATAATTTGAGAAAAAAATATATAAAGAAAAAGAGTCCAATTTAATTATACATTACTCAATTATACACACATAAAAAATAAACATCGAGCAGTTGTGTAATAATCAAATACCTTTTCTTTAAATTTTTTATTTGTAACTATCAATATATCTAATACATAACGAGATGTGGCTGTATCTTCCTCAAGCGACTACTTACTCCGAGAAATCCGATTTGCATGAATGAATATTTTAAACGTCAAAATATATCGCTGGGAATTACAACCAAGGGTGATGGTTCACGTCGCAAATCAACTGAAGGCGCCATCCTTTGGTATTATAATCGACCCCTCTCTTAGATAGCGGAGACAGAGAGAAAGAGAGGGAAAGAGAGAAAACATCGTCGTCCTTCGATCGACGCGAAGTTGCGCGTCGTGCGTTTCTCCTTGGATAATAATGATTTCACGGGATCGAAGGATGACGCGGTGGCGTTCCCGGGGGAGCGAGAAGTGGCTGATCCATTGTTACGCTATCTCTCCTATTCTGCGCCGCGTTTAATGCATAATCTATTACGGGCTTTTAACAATGCGAACCTCGCCTCTCTCTCTCTCACTCTCTTTCGTTGCGCGCTCGCCTCTTCATCCTAGAGGGTGCCGAGTGAATCGATCTTCCGCGTGCCGTATACCCTCATATTTCACGAATGTTTTGACGTCTGCTTCGTAAGCATCCGCTGTAAGGGTGGATCGACGACGATCGGGAACGGAAGGAAGGAAGGAAGAAGAGGAGGAGAAGGAGAATTCGCCTGTCCCGCTTCTTTTTTTCTCTCTTCCCGCGTTGTAGTTTCTCTCGTTGAAAGTACTAGCTCTCGACCTTCGGCTTTGTCCACTTGCTTATACCACCCACAATACAGGATCTTTACGTTATAACGCAGGTATGCGACGTCGAACGGTGTAGAGATAGACGACTCGGTGTGACAGGTTTTTGACGTGCACAAATAACGGCCAGTCATCGTGAACAAGATCATCATTAACGAAAGAGAGACGGTGCGCCGTCTACGCATTTTGTGCGGCTTATGTTGTCGATGATGTCATCTCTTGCGAAGCAAACGAGAAAAATGAGAACTCTGTTGGGGTTTATTTTTCGTTTGCGCGGAATACAATGTCCGTTTCAATGAAGGAATAGAATTTCGTTTGTTGCCGCTTTGAAAAAAAAAAACGAGATAGGCAAACGGAAGAAGCATACGTACACGCGTATAAGAGAGACATCAATTGTGAAGGAAGCGTTCGAATAATAATTAAATGTATCCGAGATCTAACGCGCGTCGGCGAAATGCCCGCCCGTTTCGGATCCGTTTCGTATCAAAGAAAACGTCCGTCGTCGCGTCTATATGTAAGTATGTACGCAGAAAGAAGCACATCACAGGTTCGTTAGAAATCCATTCCCGCCGCAAGAGATGTCGATCGGTTGTCCCGCAATCGTTAAATAAAGAAACGCGTGAGGTCCGGAGGGATATCGAGAGAGTCAGGATGAAACGCGACGAGAAAGAGAGACCGGAGGGGAGAGAGAGAGAGAGACTCGACGAAAAAAGAAAGAAAGCAAGGGTGATTATACGATATCGTTCGGATTCCCCGCGTTAACCCTCTTCTCCCTTCTTCCTCGCTGGTTTGTCCGTCCCTTCGAATGCGTTTTACCGTTCGCGAAGTCATTCGACGGTTTTCGTCGCGTCATTTCCCGTAATGCGATATATACCGGGCGAAATCTCGAGCATCATTCCGTGGCTATTAATCTATTGGCGGCGCTCCAAGGCCAATGCACTTTCCGATATACATATTCAATGACCGTAGTGCGCCATCGAGGACGAGGAGACGTAATTGCGCGAAAGAGAAACTTTTCCTGTGCCGAGTTGTCGCCGATCGATCGACGACGCTTTTTCGAACAACGACTGGTGACACAACGGACAAACAACAGTTTGTCCGTTAATCTCTTATCTCAGAAAAATTTACATAAATAAAAATTTTTTTTTATTTACACAACAAGTAAAATTGTAGTTTTGTGAAATATTACTAATTTTAAGTGAAGATACTTTAAGTACGTATAGATTACACCCGAGACAAGATATCAAGAAGAATTAAAGCGCGCAAGAATTAACGACTCTCTGAATCGCAAACGCGCGCGCGCGTTCGCGCACTGCGAAATTACCGCAGCAATATCTTGCTTTAATAGATCGCTAATATCTAACGCGTATAGTTGCTTTATAGTTCTCGCGAGACGCGAGCTTTAAAGCGGTATTTAACGCAACAATTATTCGTAATGCACACACACACACATACACATACGGCGCACGCATGAACGGATGAGGAGAATCGCGATAATCGACGGATACGCGATGCACCGCATACTGCGGCCTCTCTCGCGTCTGTTTTGTTTCGTCCCGTCAATAAATCGATTTGCACAAATTGCGCACTTTGACGTCGCTTTATTAATCAGGAAGAGTCGAGCCGGAGGAACGAACACGAGCGCGCGCGCCGCCGCCGCCGCCAACGGCTCTTTGGATCCCGTATGTAGCGGCGTCAATTAAGTCGACAGCTAAATGATCAATTACAGTTAATCGATGATAATGCACGATCAGCGCCGGCTGGTAATGGCACATTCTACCCGAACTTTTCTCTCCGCTTTGTTGTTTTCGCCGCGCCACACCACACCACGCCACGCCACGCCGAGGCAAAAGCTACTTCCTAGTTCGCTACTTCCTTCTCTCTCGCCTGTTGCGTGCAAGTGACTTCGATCGAAGAGAATCGCCGGAAGAAAAGAAAAAAAAAACAAACGTCTCGCACAGCAACACACACCGAGCCCGGGCTATTGTCTTCTCGCCGGAGGAATTTATGCGAACATGATCTTTACGCGATCCACATATCTCGAAAACGCGGCGCCGTGTTTGTGCTCGTCGGAAATGAGAAATTCCTCCGGGCCGGTTTCGAGTATCATCACGAACAAGATTCCGGGACGGGTTAACCTCCTCCCCTCTCGTCCACGAGAGGATCCGGGCGTTAGGGTGTGTGGGCACAACACAACAGACGTAGGTATACTATGTATCTCATATCGATCGGATATTTATGAAGATTCAGAAAGAATGGACGATGATTCGCATCTGCCAGGCCATTAGCCTTACTTACCTACCTACGTTAGGGCCCGTGTAGCTGGGGGCGCCAGGTGTGACCTCCACGGATCTCTAATGACGAGCCACGATAATCCTTACGAGCGATGCCGACTCGGATATATAGACGGGGAGATTGATACGCCTCGTTGACGAGTAGACTGATAGTCCGGTAAGCTATCGCGCGTCCTTCTTCTCCTGAGCTTCGCGCCTCGATTTCGCTGATTTTTCTCGGGATTTCGAAGACGCGACGAATCGCACGGTGATTATCTCACGATTCGGCTGCAACTAGTGACACACGTTTCGCAAGATCGTTTCAATCGTCTCGAGATAGAATTTTGATCGATACGCATGTAGGGATATTGAACATCTTGTGAATTAATTATCCGAATCGAATCTCCGAAGCTACATGTTTTTTTTTTTTTATTTTTTTACGCCGCGGTTAAGATTACAGCGAGAGAAGAACGGCGTTGAAACAAAGCGGCGCGATCGTTCGGTCTCGCACGAACAACGCGCATTTCGGGGTTATGTGCGGACACGTTAACTGGAGGGTGATCGATGAGCAGATTACTTGGCGGGTCCATACGGCAACGGATGTTGGGAACAAGCGCGTTCCGCGCACACCAGTAATAACGACAGAAAGAGTGAAAGAGAGAAAGGAAGAAGAGAAAGAGAATGAGAGAGAAAGAGAGAGCGGGCAAGAACAAAATCGCGGTCTCTCTCACACTCGACCGCGAAGAGAGGCTCTGCCTCCGCCGCGCTGCCGGTCGCTTTCTCGCTCGCTTGCGCCGACAGGAATTTCACCTACAACCTTTCGACGTCGAGGCTGCACGCCAAGGTTTGGAGAGGACCTTGTTATTAATCACGACGCTGCCATCTCCCAGAGCAACGTTGGCTCGTTAGGAACGGGGGAGGACGACGGAGTATCGCGGCTTCGCGATGAGGGGTGCGGAGAAGAAGGAGAAGAAGCGAGAGGACAGGGGGGGAGGGAAAGGAAGGGTGGCCATCTCTTAATTACTTCCGCGCCAATTAACCCTGCCTCGAATAAAGAAGGGGTAGTCTAACCGCCAATGGGAGCGTGTGGTTCTGAAAAAGCCAGTTGCTGTACGAAAACGCTAGCGACTCGATATTAAACTCACGAGTGCGTGTTCTCACGAAATCGAAGACGAGGCAATTTCTTCAGTAAAAAAATAAAATAAAATAAAATAAAATAACAATAATGTAATAAAATAAATCTGTGTGAGAGAATTAGTGGATTCTAGGCGAGAACGCGGTGTGTCCTAAGACGGCTTAATTGCAAAATCAAGCATGTTTGAGCGAAATTCCGTTTGTGACTTATTGTTAGCTCGAGCACTTGGCGAAGTCTTCGGTAACAAAGTAAGCCGGTCACGTGCGATGAGTAGTTCAGTGGATTCCGTGGGATAAGGGAAAAAGCTCGAGACAGAAAGAAAGAGGCGGCAGATGAGCAAGTCAAGATAGCCAAGAGGGATCAGTTGTGGTCTTCCAAAAGTGGAGTCCCGTGGGAAGTCAATCAACCGGCCTTTCTTCGCCTATTGTGAGGGGGAGGTGACTTCTCTCGAAGCGCCGAAGCGCATTTCGTGTAGACACAATCGATACCTTTTTATTTTATTCGAAGGATACGTCAAGTTCACTTTCAGGATTTTATATTGAATCATCGGTTAAACGCAAAAATTTTTGTCTTTAAGTTTCTTTTTTTAAGAGAACGACTCGTAAAATTTATATTTAGAATATTTCGTGAAAACTTCATCTTGTAGGCAGAAGAAATTTCTTCCTACGGTGTGTGTACTCGCGCGAGATCGGCTCGCACGCATGTAAAGCGATGTGCATCGACGGCGCGGCATAATAAAGGTTAGCCGCGACGCATATCACGATCACCTGCGATGAAACAACGCGCGGCCGCGAGGGTTGAGAATGGGAACAGGAGGACAGGGGTGGTTGAGGTGGTTCACACAGGATATGGCGATATCACGGTGTATATGGCGGTCGCGCGCGTGGTGATTCAAAGGGGGCGGTTCGCCGGAGACCCGGGTGCGCGCAGCACAAGTAGAGGGCGAATTGAGTGTAGAAGGGACGTCGGCGGCGGCGGAGGTGGCAGGAGGTGGTGGAGGACGAGAAGGGGGAGGGAATGTGAAACGTGAGCACGAAGGGTGGCGAGAGGGACCGGTCGGGTAAGGGGATGGGTTGGCGATTGGCATTTAATTAGCGGCCGGATGACCGCCGCCGCCTCCGGATCAATACGCCGCCCCCGGGGGCAATGTGCAGGAGGCAGCGATCCCCTTTCGACTCTCCCCCCGCATCTCTTCCTCCACCTCCTCCTCCTCCTCTACTTTCCACCTACCGACCCCTTTGCTCCGAACCAGAATACACCGGGCAGAACCGAACTCGTTTGCTTCGTCTGCCGGGCGAAACCCTTTTGCTCTCCACCCACCAAAGGGTGGAACGAAATAGAAGCAGACGGATAGGAAGAGAAGGAAAGAGAGAGAGATAGAGAGGGTTGCGCGCGCGAGAGAGGTTTCTGCCGCTCCTTAACCTAACCTAACCTAACCTAACCTAACCTAAGCTAACCTTCTGACCGAACACCACGTGCGGAGAATATCCGGAAGCACTTCGGCAAAATAAAGAGAACCCGGATAAGTGCCGCGGATTCTTTCGCTCTCTGCGACAGAGAGTTTACTGAATTGGAAGAGACTGCCGAGCGTCCTTTTCTCTCTTTCTCTCTCTTTGAACGGTTTCTCGGTGAAAGAAACGAAAGTCGAAGCATTCCAACAGAGCATTCGATATATCTATGGTTCGGTTCAACGATTGAGGTTCAAATAAATTATTAACAAAAGACAGAGCTCGGCGTGTTTGTGTAAGAAACGTATATCTTTCAAACAAAGTAGTGTAAAAACATTTATATCGCTGGATTTAAATTTTATAAACTTATTTTTACATAAAATTGATGACAAGGAAATTGCTCGTGAAGTTCCACAATCTTAGGGAAACGACGTTACAAAGTAACTCTTTTTTAGATTTTTTCGGCAGTCAACGACGGCTTTGATAGACGTCCCGAAGGGCACGTCGGCGGCTTTCACACGGCGGTAACGCGCGCCGCGGATGCTCTATTTGTACGGCTCATTCCGTTACAGCTTCCTTTTTAATCTCGCCACTCTCGCGGAGAGAACGGCCAAAGTGCAAATCGATTCTCCCGTCTTCTCTTTTCGCTCTCGTTCGCGCAAGAGTTAATCACGGTTAAACAGACTGCATTGTGTTCCATAACGCGGCAGTTAAAAAGAGCCGGAGAGCCGCGGCTCTCATCGGACACGGTGCTCGTGCCAAATCATTGTTTATGCTTAAAATTATGGCTGCTCGGGTAACGGCCTTCGGGAAATATCGCCGCCGAGAAGAAGGGTTCTCAATTCCGTTTCGTGAAACGCGCGTTGTCGAGAAAATCGGTAGTAGCGTAGATCATATTGCCGCGAACAATTTATACATTGACAGACCTATCTATATGCAAATGTCTTTTACATAGCGTGGATTGATATTCGACATCAATCAAAAATTACGATAAATTAAGAATTGAGCTTATCCGACACCGTCACGATTCGCGACATCGATTTCCGGTCTGTCAATTGCGACGATATAATCAAAATGATCTTGATATCTGCGATGATTGAGAAACGCACACGTGAAAGTCAACCTATGAACGTTATAGGTTTGTTTAAAGTAATTAAATCGTACACACACTACTTAGAGATTTAATGTCAGATGCATCTCGAATGTGATTTTATCTCGCAACATTTTACATTTAACGCGGTAATTATCAAAATTTCTGCGCTCGGTTTTCATTCAGCGGTCGGACAGCACTTACTTTACAACCTTTCAAATACCTTTATTTGCCACGTTGTTGTTGCGCGCGGAACGTAACTTTTTTAAAATATCAAGCAACGCCCAGTCTCCGTGAAGCGGGGAGAGGTCGCCGAACTACTTTAATTACACGTTGCGCTCTTAACGTCTTTATATTTTTTTCGCGCAGACCCGCGGCATCAAATGCGCGCCTCGATTATACGCTTTTTACGATAACTTAATTGCACGTCTCCGCGCCGCGTGTCTTCCCAAGTCGAAAGAGATGGCCGGAATACGCGAAAGCGGAGCACCTCTGGCCTCCGACCCTCTTCTGACTCCCCCTTCTCCCCCCTCCCTCCATCCCCGTCTCTCTCTTCTCCTCCGCTATATGTGCCTCCGCTTCGTTGTTTCTTGAAGGAGTGTATAAAATACGGGACTTGTTAACAATGTTCGCACCTACACGCGCGTGCACGGCGCGTCTCGCGTGTGTGTACCTGGTCACCCATAAACGCTCTGTGCCCCGTCGATGGGACCCCTTTCGGCGACGACGACCTTCGGCCTCTGAGATCCTCCGGAGATATTTTATTCCCGGGGGATTTTTACGAGCCGATATATCACACATCGACTACGGGGCCTCGTCGGAGTTGGCGTTATGCTTGGGACCGAAAAGAGAGTCAAGCCGCGCGCGATGGTGCCTCTCTCTTTCTCTTTCTCTCTCTCTCACTCTTTACCGATGTGCGAGTTTATAACTCGCGGACGTTAAATCCGCATTTTTACACCAGAGTTTGTCTGTAAGTGTGGATTTTACTGAAATTAATTGTCATTTAAATACAAACCGTTGAATATAACAGCTCGAATCGAAAGATAAACGGCATGTTAATGCGCACATTAATTGTCAATTTAGTTCTCGTAGAGTTCGTGGACATTCGAGGTTGTCGTGTTCCGGGAAGAACGTTCGGTCGGGGTATAATCACTCATCTCGTGGAATAATGGCGCGCGACGTGCGTGATGGCCTTGCTTAATATCATCTTCGGGAACGATGTTGCCGGTCAAACGGTCCGATTATCGATTTCCTGCGAACTGCACACCTCGTTCTTTCTCTCGAAACACGCCTTCTTGAGCTCATGACCTTAAGGCACGAGAAATGGCCATCATCGTATATAATATATCGAGTCACTGCGGCCGACCTTTCGTTTCATACGAGGTCCACCTCGTCTCCACCTGCGAGAATTTCGCAGCAGGTAAGACATTACAGGTCTGTAGAAATTGCGGAGAGGCGTTGTATTTTTTTTTTCGTTTTTTTTGTGGTCAGAGAGAGAGAGAGAGAATATATTTTATAATAAATATATAAAAACTATATACGTGTGTATATATTTGTGTGTAACAATATAGAGCGATAAAACTTAATAACAGACAATGACAATGTGTGTCCTTAAAATACTCAGAACTTTCTCTTTTTGTATTCTAATGATTTTACTAAGGTGCTTATTTGGTTAATTCGTGAGTTTTCGAGTTTTACACCTTAACGGTATCCAAAGTTTCGCGATTTCTGTTTCCTGTGAGACCATTATGTCGAAACGCACGACGTTCTTGCGAAACAAGCGTTTGCCTGGAAACAGGATCCCGTGCCAGGAGGCTATCAAACCAGCCCACCAGTCGGCCGAACCTCGGACGTAGCTTCCTTCCGTCGACGAAATGTAAATCGCCGGTCTCTATGTACGTGTAGAGACTTCTCCTCCCTCCCCCAATCTTTCCCCCTGTTGAAATCGCGTGTGTCATTTCATTTGCAGAAGTGTGGCCGCGGAGTGTGTCACGGCATCGAAAGTTTGAGGTCGTTACGGAGTCCGCCACCACGAGTCAACGCAGTAAGACAATAGGGTGCTCTTTCCCGACCCGCCATCGTGCGGCCATTACGCGATTACGTGTCTGGATCGCCCGTATGTACGCCCTGCTACCGAAGTTTAAGCGTTATTGACGAACGTCATTTCTGTAATGATAGCCCAACATGCGATTTTAGTATCTCGGATATGGGGGATAGGGAAGAAAAAGAGAAACAGAGAAGAACGAGCAAGGACGGCGACGATACGTTTTAAGACGTTTATAAACGACGTCACTGACGTTCGCGCGGAATGTAACGTAAAATCGATAACGGTGCTGTCATTCTGTGCGCGAGAACACTTAAGGGAAATATCGTAATAATGACGATGACGCCGCATCGACTTGCTAATGTCGCGTGATAGTCACGTGTATCGTTTAACCTAATTGCAGTAATTTGCGCAAAACACAAAAACCAAAAGAAGTTTCAAGGAAAACGCGTAGAGAACAAATTGATTGATTTGTTATTTTTGTGAAAACAAATCAAATCGTATTTCAATTACCATATTTTATTTATTTATTTATTTTTTTTTTTGTATCAAATCGAACGAGCGAATCTGTCTTCGCGGTTAAGACGAAATGTTTTGCCGCTCGGTATTCTCATCGCCTTGGGAAGCGCCCGGTTTGCTTCCACGTCGATCATCGATGAAACTGCAACAAGACGACGCGGCGGCGCGGCTTCGCTGCCACCGACCATTACGCCATTACGGTTCATTTTCGTTTAACAGCCGACGATCGTATACGACGGTGCAAGGTGTGGCCGTCACGATGAAAAGTCAAGCCGCAGGGCGCAGCGAGAGACGTGGCTGCTAAACAATGGCGACCGATGATACTCTTCCCCTCCTCTCCTTTCTTTCTCTCTCTCTCTTTTTCTCTTCGAAGAAACGGCGACCCAATCGGAAATTGCTGATAGATCGGAACGATAGATGAAAAGCCGCTCTATTAAAATGTCTAGTCATTTTTTTAGGCGCGACCACGCGCGGTCTTGACGTCACGATTTTCGTCGCGCCTCCGGGATCACGAAAATAACGCGCTTTCCAAGGCCGCGTATCTGTCTTCGAAAAAAAAAATTAATAATATGTATTAAGTGCCTCGGTCGCCTAACACGGAAGGCGACGGCCCGGAAAGCCGGAGATTCCAGGTTCGACTCCTGGCTGAGGAGTTTTTTTCGCAATATTTTAAAATTA
>QVOA01006291.1:0-10588 GCA_014825685.1 Pseudomyrmex cubaensis | reverse complement strand
TACAGTAGTGTGCCTGCAGGTGATCACCACCTTGCCTTGCTTGCTCTGTCTGCTATTTTGCGCTTGGCTTAACGACCCCGCCCGCATGTTGCATCTTGACGATTCCTGCGACCCGCCTGGATTTTCTGGCTTGTCTTGCGATTCAATTCAGTCACGAACCTAGAGTGACAGCGCTGCGATTGTCCAATTTTAACATAATCGTAATATTTTTCTCATCTGTTAAATTACCTTTTTATGCCCTGCTTCACCTTGTTACTTTCGGCTAGCTTACGTAATTTTTACGCTCTTTTGTATGCTATTTTCATATTGTAAAATCAAGATATTTCACTATTTATAATTCTCAAATAAGTTTTATGGTTTTCTAGAGACTTTTAACACTGTTATTAATCTTCTGTTCTATTTACTCAATAAATTGTCAATATTTTTGTAAGCCATTAGCGGTGTGCGAATTTATCGTATGGACAGCCTGTCATAAACCCTGTCCCTTTCCGTTAGGCCCGAGTTAGCCGGCCCATCGCGTCGAGCGACGCATAATCGATGCAGAAACGCATCTGGCGCCTAATTAAGATCTAAGGATTCGCCGACTTGGCGTGGTGGCTTGCTCGTGATCCCTCAGGATCTCCTCTACCTTTTTTTATCCTGCGACAATTTTGATCGCGCGAACTCTCGCCCGTTGTCCGAGATATCCCGTTTCGAGCGGAGCGGCGCGCGACATTGCCCGCGATAGCGAAAAACGTTGCAACACATATACATATTCGGCTATCGAGGTGAAGTCTTAAGTACTTCATACAAGTTCCCACCTCAATTCGGGCACTACCTACTCGGAAGCTGGACTCTGGGAATGGCCATTCCCGAGGTCCGTGAAACAACAGGGCGTCGGTCTTATGGACGGTCACCTTTAAGCCCAGTCTCTCAATTCGGCTGACGACACAACGCGTGCTCACCTTGGTTAAGATCTTTTCAGAGGACACCCAGGCTTTCGGGCAGGGCGGCCCGTATAACCGCGTCGTATCCGAGATTCCACAAAAGGAGTTCCAGCACGGGTTCCCGTGTGGAACTCTGCAGTGCATCTCTCGGTGTAGAGTGCCGTACCGGCCCGTATACCGTATTTCGCCATCAATAATCTCCGAGGATCTTTCTCAGCGCGGGATCCTGTGATGAGCCAGAGCTCGCTCTATGCTGTCCTAGGGGACGGAGTTGAAGGCGTTGGAGATATCAAGAGAAACTGCCAACGCCTCCCTTCCCTGCCTGAACGCTGCGTGTAAGAAGGACTTGAGGCGGACGGCGTCGATCGTCCCTTCCGGAACGCAAACTGGCAGTCGGCCAGGTCATGTCGGGGCCATTCCGCGACATGTGCTCTGTGAGGCGGACTGCTACGATACGTTCGAGCAGTTTGCCCGCGTTATCGAGCAGGCAAATAAACCGGTACGCGGAAAGAGAATCCGCGGGCCGCTCTTCTTTCTTAACCCGGCGCGGTATTTTTGCGCGCCATTCTCCGGATGGCCCTGTTGAGCTCCTCTTGTGTGACCTTGTGCTCGTCAGGCATCGTTATTAAGGGTCTGGAAGAGCTCGTCCAACGCTTGGGCCTTGGCCTTTTTAATGGCCACCTGAGAGCTATTCGCGCTTTGCGATATCTTGTACACTTCTGTTGCTCGCGCCAGTGCCTTGAGCTGTTCGGCGATGACGAGCGCGGGTGTACCGGTTCCTAGCCCAAACGCAGTCAATTCTGAGGTTATGTCATCGGACCACCCTGTCCCACTTTAGGGGCCCGCGGGATCGAGGCATATCACATATGGTGGCTAATGCCTCCCGCAACCAACTGACCTCTTCGCGGGGATCGCGCGGCCCGGCCGGTGGACGTGGCCAGGTCACCACGTAAGCAGCGGTGGCCAGGGCATCCGGGTCCAACTCTCGAAGGACCTATTCCCGTAGTGAGGAATTTCTCACCGCCTGGCGACGGTCCCGGGCGGCCTCGGGGACTGCAGAGACTCTCATCACAATATATCTGTGCTCGGAGAGTCTCCACCTTGATTAGAACCCGGACACACGACGCCGCACAGACGGGAAGACGAACATAATGTCGACTATGGATCCCCCGTTCTGCCGAACGCACGTGTGATGCGAGCCCCTGTTGACTATTGCGATCTCGCATGCTGTCGCCTAATCTTCCAAAACCTTTCCTTGTAGATCGGTTCTGAGGGACCCCCAAGTCTTTGACTTGGCATTGAAGTCCCCTGAAACGATTACTGGACCAGGTATATATCGGCCTGTTCGACCCCATACAGATACGCCTCGAACTTGTGGAGAAGCTTGTTGGAAGAGAAATAGCATCCCACTACAATAGTTTCCTCCTATCTCAATACAAGGCGCCCATCGCTTCTCTACAAAAAAAGAGAAGACGATGAGCCTTCCGGTCCACCTACAATGCGCCGCGACAGTCCCATCTGCGAATCCGGCTCATGCGGGGTGAACCAGAACCGAGTGAGGTTCAGCCACAACGGCCAAACCACCGTCCATCTCCGCCAGGCTTTGGACCATCAGTCCTGGGCCTGGCGGGAGTGATTTAAATTTCCTTGGAGAAGAAGGACGGGAGCCATTTCCACTTAAGGCTCTTCCACTTCCATCCCGTTTTTTTTTGCGGTCTCTATATCCGTCGCCGCCGAGGTGCGGCAGGTGTATTCATCGAAGGGGCAGGCCGTGATCTGTTCCCAACCGGGACGGTCGCGCTTTTCTTTCCCTTGCGGGGAGGTGGCGCGCACGCCCGGTTGCCCAGCTGATGATTCGCTGGGCGTTGTAAATCTGGACACTTCGGCTCACTTGTGCACGCTCTCGCTCGATGACCACGGTCGCCACATCTGTAGCAGCGGTCGCGTCTGTCTTTGTCCGGCGAGATATACGTTCATTTCTGCTGCACGTTACCCCGCCGGAGGCAGCGGAAGCACTAGAACAGCCGCCGCTCCAGCACCTAAATCGCTGTGCGCACCCATCCCACCCTGACGAATCCAGCGGTCGTGATTTTTTTGGCCCTTTTTGACTTTATGATTTCAATGCCGTACTCCTCAAGGGAGATCCTTCGCTTGGCTTCCGCTATCACATCCTCAAGCTTGATACCGAAGCCTTTCGGTGCAGAGATGGTTATGGCGGTCGTTCGTGGAAGCCCTACCCGGCTTCCGCATCAGACGAGGTCGCTATTGGCCTTCTGTCCGCCTTTCTTTCCATTACTTCCTTCTTGTTCGGCGGTCGGAGTGGAGGTGATAGCTTAAAGAACGATTGCGAGGGACTTCCTGTCTTCCTATTCTCTTTCCGCCCAACCACCAAAGACCACTGAGGTTGAGCAGAAGTGGGACGCTGCACCAGACTGGGAGGGGAGCCCTTAGTGCGTGATGCCGCGACCCGGTCCCGATCCTGCTCCCCTTGATCTGCTCTTTCTTTGATATTTGATGCTTTCGCGGTGTGTTATATTAACATGCAATGGTTTTCGTTTGAACCGCAAAAACATCTCTGCTCCTTCTTTGTTCTTTTTCTTCTTCCTGCCCTGTTTTCCTCCTCTGTTTTTAGAGGTGGCGGGACCACCCGAGATTGTAGGCGCGGTGGACGGAACATCGTCTGCCACTCTCCTCGTGGGGCCACTTTCTTTTCTCCCTACTGGCGCGGCCGACGCCAGAGAAGGTCGGACGTTCTGCCAGAAGTAAGTTTCTGGTCGTGGTAAATTTCGAGCTGCTTTCGTAAGACGTCCATCATTTTTGCCTTAAAGGCACGAAGGTTTATCCTGTCATTTCTCTTCTCCGCAGCACGGTCAGAGCTCTTCCTAAACGGAAGAGAGGTGACTTCTTCGTGAGAATCGCCAGGAGCGGGAGAGGTGGTCCCCTTGCGAGGCTCCCTCAAGGTAGACGGAGGAGACGGAGCCGAAAGAGAGACTGGAGCGCGGGCTGTCGGACGGCGTTCAGACGAGGTGAGGGAGTCCAGGCGGTCCTTGGCCGCCATCAGTCGTCTATTCTTTGCGCGTGCAAAGCAGCAGTGGACTCTTTGCTGATCCGCGCATTTTCAGATCTCAGCTGTCCGATCTCTCGGCTCAATCCCTTCACTTCGCTCCGTAGACGGCCGTTTTCTGTTAATAGACAGCCAACCTCATCAGTGGAGTTGGTTCTCAGGGCAAGATCATAGCCGCATCGGTGACTTGTGGGATCACCTTTTCAAAAGCTCTAACATATCTGCCCTGAAGGTGCCCAGGAGTCGCTGCCACGTGCGCCACCACGTCCATACATCGCTTGACGTAGATGCTATATAGTCTATAGCGATTTTTAAAGCCTGAAGTTGAATCTTGTCCAACCTGAACATCAGTGATGTAGACAGATTTTGCATCAGAAAACCGCCCATACGACAGCAAACGAAAGCCCTATAGAGAGTAAGAAGGAAGCGGGGATCAGATCTCCACCATAGGTGTGGCACCGCAAAGTTCTTAAAGAGCGGCAGCGCTTTTTGTTGAACGTGAGCTTTTCATCTTAAATCTAATTAAAAGACGAGACCTAGAAACTTGGCCTTTGACGAGGAGGAAATCTGAACTTCCGATACCGTAATGGAGCGGTATCTTCGTCTATACTATAGGATGTTAATGAAAGGAGGATTGGAGCAATTCGCAGAACTCGATCCGTCAAAAGTATATTTGTGAATAAAATTATTGTGAATGAAAAAAAACTATCACATACAGTGTATAAGAATTACGGCACGCAGCATCGCTTCGTGTCGCTGATAGACACACCTGTTAGACACTCTTTTCTCGCGACTCTTTTAGCAGAAATCCCCAGAACGCTCTGTTCTGTTTCAAAGGACTAAGCACTCAATTGATCAAACAAATAGTGCATGCCGGCGTTATCGTCAGTGAGAAGGGCGAGACATCGCAAGAGTTCGACAGTCGGTGAAAAGTAATAAAACTAAAACGTAGGGCGCCGGAAATATGAAGTTTTTTACAATACGTAACACATACAATACGTCTCCTAACCCAAACCGGAACTTTTAACTCCGAATCTCCACAGCTGAAGACACACAGCTGGGTCTTGGATGTTGATAAAATTACACCAAGTGACTCAAGATAAGGTGACTCAAGAACCTCACTAACATTTCTCACCGATCCTTCTACACTATCTAGAGCTCCCACTAGAAGAGAAAGCGAGAAGTACAGGCAGACATCGTCTGCATAGTGAATGATCTTACAACCCGGATCGCAAACGCGGTCCAAACTCGACACATAAATCGTATAAAGAAGGTTAAGAACGCTCCTTTGAAAGAGTTCTCGAGAAACTCACCTGACCTCCTCCACTTCGCCAAATCTGCAAAAGAACTCACGCGAAGAGGTCAGGTTCTAGATAAACCTGAGAGTACACGGCGGAACTCTCAACAAACATAAGTTGTCTATCAAGATATTACTCAAAACGTTGGTGTATGCCACCTGAATATCCAGAAAAGCTGCTGCGACAGCCGAGTCTACCTGAAACGCTTTCAAAACTTTTCTGTACAATAGAGCTAGATTATCGATGCATGATTTTTGTTTGCGAAACCCAAACTGTGAGGAGGCCATGCCATCAGTTAAGACGATTTGCAAGCATATATTCCATTGTTTTACATAAGCACGAGGAGAGAGAGATAGGTCGGAACTTTTTATCGTCTTAGAGATCACTTGCGCCTTACTGTCACAATATTCTCTATCTCTCTCCGTGCGATTCCATCTATAGTCAAACCGCTTAACTACGTTCCACACGTACGAGGGAATTTGTATCCTTTCGCAACTTAGAGCAGAAAGAGCAGAATTTTTTTTTCTTGACACAAATAGAGTTCACAACTCTTTTATAGTTTGCAAAATCTTCTGAAAAACTTGTGGCGCAGAAAAAACGGCTTCAGGCCGCCTTGCGGAGTCGAAGTAACTTGTCGCCACTCAACGCGATCAAAGACATGTGGGTCGACTACCTCTCGGCAGACGTCCAGAAGTCGCACCCCGTCGTGGCCGCGTCCTCTATCAAAGAGACGAACGAGGAGTAGAGAACTTGGGAATCAGACGACAGGTCTAGAAGGTGTGTAATTTCGCGATCCATAACATTCTAAAAAATCAACCAGTCAGTAGCCGAAGAGTGCAGTCTCAATGACCGTCGAAACGCTGGAGGAGTATCCGGACGCAACCGAGACACTACAAAGACAAAAAAGTGGTCGTTTCCCCATAGATCGGATACTACGCTCCAGTTTAAACGGAGAGCCAACGAGTTGTGAACAGTCAAAAGAAGCCAGTACAGTAAGAGTCGCCACAATACGTCAGAGCCATAATTGAAAATAACGCAGTCCAAATCTAACAAGGCCTCGCAGAGTAACGCTCCCGACGGGCACGTATGAGTAGAGTCCTTACTGAACCTCATGTGCGTTAAAGTCACCGCCCATAAAAAAATTTCTTATTCCTAAACTGTAAAAAAAAACAGAGACAACTCATGGGCTGAAATCAGTGGTGTCTGAGGAGGACAGTAGCACGACACCAACACAACGAGCTTTCCACGGAGCTCTTCCACCGCGCACACCTCCAACTTATTTTTGCAATCCCTGAATGAAGTTGGGTTATCCTGTTTGGGTTATCTGTTGTATATCAAAATTACACCACCTCCAGTCCGATTAGGTCTATCCTTTCTCACCGTGTTGAAACCTCTGAGTATTAAGTAATTATGCAGCTGAAGCCAAAGTCTGAAATTAAAAAAAAATGTTATGTGATTTATAATGTTTAGCTAGTTCGGAAAAAAATCTAATAAGACAAATGCGAAATGTAATAAGACAGATCTAGCGTTCATTGGACAAGGCCGAAGGGATTATTTCTTTTTATACTGTTTGACCAGAGAGACATTATTTACTCTTTGAATTATTTTTAGTATTATTGTAAAGGTCTGTCGTGTTACGAATTCATAGAATCAACTTGTACAAGTCCTCAGCTGCTAAGATCAGGTCAATGATGTCCAAAATCTTTTCACGAGAGGGAACCGATAGTTTATTATCCGATGGAACCCATGCCAGAAAGAAAGGGTCTCGCGCTAAGACTGCCTGTTGTTGATCTTTCTGAATGAAGTTGATCTCTCCCACTTGGTAAGCAAGAAAAAATATTGAGACTTTTTTCCGGCACCTTAGCATGAAAAGACCGTTGGTTGCAAGCTTCTTTGCTTTGAAGAAGAGCAAATTATTATCTGCGGTCATGATCCGCACAGTTTCCGCTTATTGCTAGAGTTTGTACACAGGTTTGTACGTAGTTCTTGCTGAGAGTTCCGTATACCCCGTCACAGTTAATGCATCTCCTCGTGACATTGCAGAAGACTTCCTAAGAGCTGCGATAGTTTCCTGCACAGAAAAGGCAGCGATCCTATTTCTCGCAAGCTTTGCTCAGGTAACCGAAACAGCCACATCTGTAACGTATGCAGACTGATTGTACATAAAGCTTAATACGGAAGGCCGCGCGGAAGAGAGAAGGTTCTTCCGGGATGTCTTCTCCGTGTGCTTCTAGGCGGCTTCACAGCAGTTCACGGTCTCCGAGTCCAGCTGTTTCAAAGCTCGGTTTCTTCGTTTCAAGCAAAACATATTGACAATGAGTCAAGCAAGAAGTTTTTTCTTCCTAGTCACGTTTTAGGTCTGATAATGCATAGTCTAGGGAGATATCTCTGATAACAAACCGTCTCGACAACTTGAAACCCAGGATAAAAGACTAAGTTCATACCACTCAGTTCATCATTTGATTCGATAAAACGTTATTAGCTGCAGATTTAGAGGAAAAGTATCCTTGCCAGGTGTTACGTAAATAATTGACCACACGAAAGTATTTCACATTGGCCGATGTTAGTTTGCAAACAAATTGCACCATCGGCATACGGCTTTCGGAACTACTTGAGACAAGTACCTGAATATAGACAAAAAACGGGACGCGGAAAAACGCGTCATGTTTCTGAAGCCTGTTACTCTGTTAAAGCATTAGATTTAGTGGCATTTGTGAAAATATCTGGCGTGCTACCTTGCGATGAACAGTTCGTATGAGAATCAAACGGGAGTAGCGTAGATATGGCTTTCGGTGAGACACTTGGTTTCTTATTTGTCTGAGAAGAGGGGCGGAACGGCTGACGTTACCATGTCTTCCACCGACGTTTGTTTCAGCGATACTTACTTCTTACAGACTTGTTTCACTTTTTTTGTATTCGAGTCGATCAATTTCTTTACATAGTCCAACAGTTACTGTCCTCATCCGTGGTAGACTGATGCGGCCTTTTTAACTTATTGGCACTAAAGTCTGTGCGCACTTTGTCACTAGACGGTGCAGTAGAATACGGACACGCCGGAGCGGGCTCACGGAAACGATCGAAGACGGCCGACTCACGGCCGAAGTATCGAAAGACCCGCTATAAAAGCGGCGATCCGTACAACCCGAGTCATTCCTGATCGCAATATTCGAGGCAAGGCGGTGGTCGCTCCATGCTCAGCAGTGTTCCGCGCTTGAAGCTATTTTTGAAGTATCCCCTCGGACAGAGTTTACCCAGAGATGCCAGTTTGCGCTTGCAGCATGCAGCAGTGGAAGGGATACGCACACAGGCGAACAGCCGTGTACGTTTGCGCTCGGCGCTTCGGCCAGCTTCGAACAGTAAAAAGAGACGGACATATATAACCGCTTTCTTTTCTTCGCTATAGCTATAGCTATAGCTGACACTGCCAGCCGCGAAAAGCATGCTTTGCCGCCAGCCTGTTTCTCGTGGCTTATATGTTCCTTGTCTCTTGTTCCTTCTTTCTCTCTCTCTCATACTTACATGGGCTGCGTTCCGATCTTCATGCTATTGAATTTGTTTTAACATCAACTTATTTTTTATTCAACAATAAAATTTTTAAACAAACATACGGTGTGCCAATGGATTCTCTTTTGTCTCCGATCATTGCAGACATCGTTATGCAAGATCTTGAAACAACAATTTAAAAAAAATTACCATTTTTGCCTACATTTTTTATAGATATGTAGATGATATTCTAAGTACACCAACTGATACATTACAACTTCTTCTCAATACTTTCAACTTTTATAATGATAGGCTGCAATTTACTTTGAAGATTCAGAAGGACAATATATTAAATTTTTTAGATACTAGATTAATTATAAACAACAATAAGATAATAACAGATTGGTATCACAAAGAAATTTATTCAGGTCGATATCTAAATTATCATTCAACACATCCGCTATCCCAAAAAATTGGCATGATAATAGGCTTAGTAGACAGAGCATTCTACCTATCTCATCCTTCATTCCACAAGAAAAATTTACATTTAGTAATAGAAACACTTTTATTAAACAATTATCCGTTAGATTTAGAGCATTTTTACACAAAAAATTCTATATCTGAAATGATACACATCAAATTACAAGATCACGCTATCAATATTGTATCGGATACAGAAAGGTTGAAACCATACTTCTCTTTTCTAGAATTAAATAAAGCAAAATAGGACCGTTATAAGATATCGCTTAAATCTTTGACAAACATATTGTTACGCTCGCGGTGGCAAAATGACGCTAAGACACCGCGATTCGCGCACACGGCTGCGGGAATGAGAAAGACGCATCTTGTGTTCCAACAGTTTATTTCCGAACAAATTACAAAGGGAACTCCAAGGAGCTTTCCAAAACACGACGTGACAGAATCCGCGATCCGTGATACGCTCTTTCTAAACAACACCCGTCGCCCGGTGACGAACAAACGCGCCGAACGCGCGCCGTTCACACGGCTCCCGCGATACACACGCGGTAGCCGCCGCGTAACACTATAGATGTTTACCAGAACAATATAACTATGTATGAGTGAGAACATCGTGTATAAATACCGGCGACTTGTAAAGGTTGTGCATCAGTGTTATCTCCAATTTTATTGACTAATGTTTTCAGTTCTCATAATTTTATTTCTGCCTTTTTGACAAGTAATTAACATATTTAATTTATTTTTATTATCAGTTTTTACATATTTATTATATCTTTTTATCGTGTGATTATCTATTCAATTTTTAACTTATGTTTTTTGGCATTTTTCGTCTCTTAGACATCTTTTAGAACAATTTTTAATACTTAACTTTGTCTATATCTAGTGATGCACGACTTAAGTTATACACGGTGAGTTAATTGTCTATTTGTTTATGTTGATTATTTTTCCTTGGAGTTTTGCTAATTTTGTGACAAACCTAATATTTTCTTAATTAGTATTGTAAAATTGTTATATTTTATTACACAGTTACCACTGAAGATCCGATACCTGGATCGGAACGTTTGGTGTCTCATTGAAAATAAATCGTCATTACACACACGTACAATTTTCCTCGCATTGATCTTTCTCCTACACATTACGACATTTTCACGAGGATTCGAATTTTCATCTTTTACTTTATTTATGTATACATCTAATATGGGAATAAAATAAAACAGAAAATTAAATAAAACACACAACGTGTATTGTTATAAATTGTAAGTCAAAGTATTTTTTTTTTTATAATATACTACAAAAACTTCTTTCTCTAAAAACCTGTTTTACAAAAGAAGTGATATCAA
>QVOA01006290.1:0-10587 GCA_014825685.1 Pseudomyrmex cubaensis | reverse complement strand
TATATATCGCATTTCGATATATATCGCATATCGATATATATCGCATATCGATATATCGATCTTCTGTTTGTTTTTAATTGCCGATTCCAGCAGTGTTAAAATTTTTAACCAAAAAGCCCCGATTCATCCCGATGCAACTTTAATAAGTTAACTTTACACTCGGTACTATTGAGCGAACGCGTATACAAGGGACAAGGACGACTCGATTCATGTGTAGTCGCGACGAATTGGCGGCCGCGCGGGATGCTCGTCACACTCCGCACGCGCTCGCACCCTCTCGAGCAATGCACTCATTCTCTTTTCTCTTCGCCCTTCCGCCCTCCTCCCGTACCCTGTGTGCGCACAGCCGCCGCCCTCGCTCGTCGTTACTTTTCATTATGCACAATGTGCATAGACGCGGACATTTTATTTATCGTAGGGATACGCGCGCGCGCGCATCCTCGGCCCGGGCACTCCATTCACGAACGTTCCTTTCTCGCCCTCTCTCGCTCCCCCTTCATCCCTTTTTTTTTTATCCGCTCGTAGCTGTCCCTTCCTCCCCGGACGAGACAATGCGACACGCGACGGCGGAAAGAACGCTTCTCCCTCTCCGTTTTCATTTCCCTCGGCGTTGTACCTTTTTCCAACGCGCAACCCCCTTTTTCCCCGCGGAAGGGCGCGGGAGAGAGGGTCCGAAACAAGGGGGAGGGTGTCATTGTCTTACGGAAGCGCAGATATCCTGATAAATGCAGTGTCGCGCGCACGACGACGCTCTCCCCTTCTCGAGTTGCAACCCCCGATAACGCACGCGAAAACGATCCCGCACACGTGGCGGGATCTTGTCGTTCTTCATCGCGGAGAAGAAATTCAACTGAGAGAATTCCCTATTTGTACTCCCAGACGGGAAGAGAGTTTCCTCTCGAGAATTTTGCACGCAGCTTCGCGCCGGAGTTAGTTCCTTTTTTTTTTTTAGATAATAAATCTCCCGAATCAGGTTAGGAATCGGTGAAGGAAAACTTACCGACTCCTTTCACCGCCGGGTCATTTTCAGCGAAAGACGCTCTATAAAACTTCAACGAACAATCTTATTAAATTCACCGGCTTGAAATTACCTTTCATTCTCTCCCTCTCGCTTTTACTTCTCTTTCTTCTCGCGCGGCGACAATTCTTCGAAATTGACGTGAGAACAAATTGATTCTGCGGAAGAGAAAGGGCAAAAAAAAAAAGATCATCGAGCCTGATGAGGGTAAAAGGGTTACGATTTTCGCGAACGAAGACATCTTGCGCGCGAGGGAATCTCTTTTTGCGCGTCGTCGACGACGTCCGAGAGGAGAGGATGTCGTGTGCCGCGTCGCGAAAATTGCCGCGGAAACCGTCCACGAAAGGCGGTTGGCGGACGATAATGCCGGCAAATGAGAGAACAAAATGAGGGAAAATTAGTGTGGGGGCCGCGGAAGAGGGCACTTATTTTCCAGAAGCGTTGCGCGCGTATGTTCCATCCGCACGTTCGCTCGAGAGAAAGAGAAAAGATCGTCTCGTGCGATTCTCGCGCATTCTCGCTCATTCCCGTCTTTGATCTAGCGCCTCGTTTCTCGGCGCGAACTAAACCCCTTTCCCGTCCATTTCCGGTGTCGCTCAGAAGCAGGAAGAAGCGTGACGCCCGAGTGATTTTCAAAGCTCGATCGATTCGACTGCGCCGCGCGCTCGGATTCGATAGTGGAGCGAGTATCTTAGCTTTTTTTTTTTTTTTAAAAACTAGAATATATTTATATTGAATAATATATGCGGCCTTTTTCCGACATCGCCGCAAAGTCTCTCGCTCTTTGTAATTTTTTAAATTTAATTTTAATTTTAAATTTAATTTCCAACGAAGTTAATAAAGAAAAATTAAAGGATATGTACATTATTATATCAACAAACATAGTACATATGTTTGATATTTTTCATGATATTCGTTAAACACCGTGACCAAGCGGAACGGATTAATTTCGCGACGGAAAGCAAAAAGTTGTCGCTCGCCTTCTCCTCCCGACCGCGAAGAGTTACGCGTAATTACGCGGGGTAATACGATGTAATTTGCGCGATAATGACGCAAACGAGCGCGATATGTGTGCGAAATTACATATTACACAAGTAAGCGAATAATAAACACACATTGATTACATCGCAATGAAAATGATGAAAATTAATCATCGCTTTGAAGTAATCGAGTTGTGTAACTTTCCGCCCCCTCCCTCCCCCTCCCGCCGATACATAGTAAACAATAATTATGATTAATTACAATCTGCAAATTGCAATCTCTCTCAAAGTTTGTTCAAGTTCGATCAGCGCAGCAAAAAAACAAAGATCGATACATCGTTACCGTTCTCTCACGCACAAATCGTTTGACTCCGGAAAGTCGAATCTAATTTTCGCGCAACTTTTCCAACGCGATATCTTTCCCGGTCGTTATTATCGACGGCCGTGCAGCAAAAGTTTACGCAACGGCGACCGAACGCGCGTTGCGTTTCAAACACGAAAATCCCCTCTCGCAATAGACGAAGAACGTCGTACTATATTTTATTACGGCAATACGAGAGAAAGCTGGCTCGTCGCCAGCTTGTTTATTGCAGAAGACAACTCTTCCCATTCTCGCTTCACATTTGCCCCCCCTCCTCTCTACCTCCCCCGCGCGCTCTCTTTTGTCTCTCTTGCCAGCTTCCGCAAGCGCGACGGAAGCTATTCTCAGCTCCCGTATTAGACAGCGTTGGTGATTTTTCCCTTTCTCTGGAAAGCTGGTCCTTCTCGTTCTCTCGATGGCGCTCGTCTATCTTTTTATTTATCGCCACGCGCGCGGAGGCGTTGGCTTTCTCTCTCTCTCGTTCGGAGTTTTATTTCCCGAAAAGCAACCCCCGTGCGAATTAATTTTTTTTTCTCACGTACTTTTAAACAGTCTGTCACTTCTTAAAATAAGTCACTGCGAGTATACTCGCGCTATCTAATTCTTACAAGAGCTGAAATCCAACCCCCCCGTATGTGTTTCACCCTCGTTACAGCCTCGTCACGTGTTTATAGCGCGTCGTATATACCATATCGGTGCTTCGCGGCTGAATTATTTCTCTCTCACTCGACTCACCTCTCGCCTGGAATTATTGGCGGTCGGTGTGCGTCTGCCCCTGGCGTAGCCGGCGTCCATGGACCTGGTGTTCAAGGAAGCCTGCTCCTTCGGGTCGATGACCGGCGGGACGCGATGGGGCGGCACTCTCGGCCTGTACTCCACCGTGCGGTTGTGACTCCGCGACTTGGGTGGCGTGATCACGGCGCTCTGGCCGCCGACGTCCGAGCAGCTCTCCTCGTCGGCCTCCTCGACGGGCGAGGGCGGCAACGGCGGGAATTCCATCACGTCGACGCTCACCTGTCGAGATAGACGAACGACGCGGTTCAAAAACGAATTTGCGCGAGATCGCCGCGACCTGTTCGAAGATCGCGCTTCGACCTTCCGCGTGCGAGGATTCGTCGAAGTTTTGATGTAAAAGAATTAATTAATTATCTCGAAAAAAAAATATATATATCAACGATACTCGGTACCTCGAGAGTTAAACGAAATTCTGCCTCTCTGCCAGATGACATCGCGCGATGGTATCTTTTCCGCATTTTCGATGGCGAACGCGCAGTCGAAAAAGTCGTCAAACGAACGCGAGGGAGCTTCTAAAGAGCTCGCGCGGATGCAAATTTCAAATGGAAACTAGTTTGACCCAGAACTCGTTAATCGATCAAGGACCCTCGTGACGATATTCGTATGAATGGCCATTCACCTCGATGACTATTCAACGAGTTTGTTAGATATTTTCGATCGCGAACGTTGCTTGCGACTTGTCACAAGCGCGTATCGAGAGATTCTCTCGGCCGATCGAAGACAATGCGACCGATCGGTTGTGTTATTCTTTAGAATTTTTTTTTTTTTATTGAAACTAACGCTCTTTGACACAAATTCCCGATCGCATTTTATTATCGGGGAGAAAAACAAAGAAAGTTCATCGGTGATGTTCGTTCAATCGCGAAGAAAAATTTCCGATAAATCCTCGATTGTTGGGGAAGTTTCATTCGCGGCAAAATTAAAGCGCTTCGAACAAATGAAATTAAATTCGTTTACTGCGCGAGCAAACGTTTCGCGTTGTTCGCGCACAACAGCGGAAGAAGAAAAAAATAATTTTCTCAAAATTAAAAATTAAAATTCCCCAAAGAGAAATTTTAGCGCGACGTTTCTGACGATTTCCCTCTCTCTTCTTTTTGGAAGCAAAACCTCTCTTACAAGTTTAGTTGTTTCGAACTTTCGTGCTCCGCAGCTGAACATTCTGATTACATTACCGCGCGTTAATGCAACACATAATTGCTCGAAATAATTCGGACTGCGCGCTTGTAAGAATTAAACTCCCGCCACGGAACGTTGCTTCTCGCCGAAATAATACACGTGTATACATCGCACGCGAGGGAGGGAAGATAAATAATTAAAGATCCTTTATGCCGCAGTTAATTGCGTGGGATCGCAAAAATGGATTCGCGTGGCAATCTACCCCCCGGTGCTACTTCTCTCCCTTCCACAATTCATGTCGAAAAAAACGCGGCCATTTCGCGGCATCTCTAATGGAATCCTATATTACGAGGAGGAGGCTAACGCCACCAATTTATACCTTACGTAAAGGGTGGCTCCCTTTTCACCCAGCAGCCCCCACAGCTGCTCCCGCACGCGCCCTTTTCTTTTCACCGCGCCCGTATATTTCCCTTTCCCTTGCATTTTTCACGATGCAGATGCACCTTAACGTCATCCCCCAGCCGTAAGAGCTCGGGCGTTTTTATTTCCGTTGCGTCTTTCCGCGCGTCGATCGGCTTTTCAAGCGCGTCTCGTCGCGCGCGCGCGCGCGCGCGGAATAACAACGAAGGGACGCCGAGAGAGAAACGCCCCGATGAAATTCCAACCCACCTGGAACTCCGGATTCTTCGAGTCCTCCAGAATGGCGTCGATCACGTTCTCGATTTGCTTCTGATCGTTCTTGTGGTTCTCGATGCCGTTCTGGCGCAATCGCCTGCCGGACGAATAGATGACGTCGGCCGCGCCGTTCGGTTTCCTCCGGTCCGCGAAGTCCGCGTCCGAGCTGGCCTTCGACGTTTCGGAATCGGAACTGTATTGCTGTCTGCCGCCTCGGCTCGTTCTGCTGTCAAACGGGCTGCCGTCGACGATCGCGGGTTTTCGTCCGTCGTGACAGAGCGGACCCTCGTACTCGAAGCTGTTCCGCTTCGAGCTCTGCTTCACGTCGCCGTTTCGCCAGCGCTTGCTCTCGCAATACGACTCGCTGTTCTTCACGTTCTCGATCTCCTTGATCGCGTCGCTCACCTTCTCGAGCTGACGGCGGTTCTCCTTCAGCGCCTTCTTCACGATCTGGTCCTCGATCAGCAAGTTCACCGGGATCTTGGAGACCAGCCGCTCGTCGCTCGCCGCTTGAGCAAGTTTCTTCTTCGACGATTCGGATACAACGTTCGCCGATGACTTGACGTTGTCCAGATCCGCCAAGGTCGGCGCTGACGGAACGCCATTACAGTCTCTCGATCGGTCCGGACGGGATTCCGTTTGATCCTCGTCTACAGGCGACGGTGGTAGTTGAGGTAGCTCGATGTCGCGCTCCTTGTCCTTGTCGGAAATGTCCGACGTCTCCTCCTCCTCCACGGTGATCTCCAGCTGGCCGCGGCTGCCGGTGTCGATCGCCGGCATCGACACGACCCTGATAAGATCCGGCGGCGGTACCGGCAAGGTGAATTCCGCCGGCGGCTCGTCCAAACCTTCGAGCTTGCCCTCCTTCAGCAAACTCTTGATATTGTCGAAGGTGCTCGAGTAACGTTTCACGTCCGACAATCGGCCGTCCTCGCCGTTCTCGAAGGACAGGCTCTTGGTCTTCGTCGGTGTTTTCGGCAGGATCTTGCGCTCCTTCTTGCGACCGCGTCGTATAACGTAGGTGCCGTTCTTCGTGAGCTCCTGCGGGCGTATCTGATCGAGTTCGTTCGTGGAAGAGTCCGAGTACGGTGAGATCAGGTCGTCGTCGGTCGTCGACAGTCGCTGGTCTTGCCAGTCGTCGAAGTCGCGGAGTTTCGACGCCGATCCCACGCCTGGAACACGATCGCACATCACAATTAAATACTTACCCTCTTGTCTGTTCCCACATTTGATGATTTTAAATCTATAGATGAAGAAATATAACATGACAATAATGTTTCCATAATTTTTTGTATGAGAGAGAGAAAAAAAACCTTATATTTAATTACAAAAAATGCGAAAATGTCTTGTGAGACATTTTCTCCTTTCGAATTACAAGATGTCAGAGTCACTCACTCGAGACATCGCTGCTCTTTCGTCGTCTCCTTCCGACGACTTTTGTGCTACCGGGCGCGTACAGAGGATCATCTTCCAGGGAGACCTCCCACGCGATGGAGTGTCTCTTGCTGATGGGCGGCGGTGGCGGCAGCAGCTCCTCCAGAGAGTCGTCGGAGAAACGTTCCTCCTCGGACTGCGTTCTGAAGTCGGCCGAGTTGCGCGTGGAGAAGTCGGAGTTACGCGTGGAGAAGAGGTCGGAGTAGCGCTCGTCGGAGCAGCGGTCGGACGTGGGCGCGGAGAAGCGCTCGCTCGAGTCCGCGCGCGGCAGCGAGAACGAGACGAAGTCGAGGTTGCGTATGGAGAACGGGTCGGAGGTCGGCACGGAGGACACGTGGTCGTTGGATCCGCTCGCGCTCGCCACCGCGATCGAGAAGTCCGAGTGGAAGCGCTCGTTCGACGTGCTGTTGGCGCGCGAGAAATCCGACGAGTCGCAGTTGGCGCGCATCGAGAAACGCTCGACGCTCACCGAGCTTGAGCGCGGCATGGACGAGCGCCGGCTGGCCTCGGACTCGGAGTTCCTGGAGAAACGGCCCTCGCTCGAGTCCGAGTCGTTGCGTCGTCGCGCCGCCACCGCCGACGACGACGACGACGACTGCAGCAGCTCCTTCTCCGTCCTGTTCATCAATAGTCGATCCTCCACGCTGCTCGACTTCATGATCTCGTTCTGCTGTCGCGGCTGCTTCCTCAGATGGGAGGTCCCGCGTTCCGGACTGCTGACGCGCACACGCTGACGACCGTCGTCGTCCTCAAGACACTCGTCCGACGAACGACGACGCACCTCCCGGTGTTTCTCCACCGCGCTCGGATTCGTTCGCGGCGGAATCCAATTGAACGACACCTTGCCGTCGTACGGCAGACTGCCGAATTTGCTGGGTGGACTGGGCGGCTGGGCCAGCCGCAGCGACTCCACGGGCCCGTTTTCCCAGCCGTACGGTCGCTGGTGTCGAGTCTTCGGCTATTATTAAAAATCATCTTGCTTACAAGTGTGCGATCTTGAAAATCAATGAGCTACGCCGAAGAAATCGAAGTTGGGAGAAATTTTACCGATTATTTTTTCAAACAACTCGCGAGCGTTCGATACACATTTTCGTAATTAAGTCCGCCGAGTTGAGATTCCGCGCTCGAGGTAAGCGTACTGAAAATTCAAATGAGGAAGTTCGCGCCTGCAAACTTTGTGTTCTCCATAACAAAGTAAAATTTAATTACTTCAAAAATTATGAATGTAAAATACTTTACCGAATGTTAATTTTTGATAACAAAACTGTAAGATTTTTGCTCGCGCTTGAATAAACGTAATTACCCGCGCGTTATTTAAAACCGCGTGTGAAATCTCTTCGATCGTGATGTTGCGTCGAATGTAATAAAAATAATTTTATCAAAGAGAAACGCAAATTAGGTACAGAAATATGTTCAAAATAATATACATCGATATATATTCCCGCATTTCAAATGCGGAGAGTTCGGGGAAACATCCCCTCGTACGTACAACACAATTCTCCCGCAACATGGTTCGTTTATTGTATCCCGGAAAAAAATGCGCATCGCAAATACGCGCGAACATACCTCGCGGATCTTTCGACTTATATCGCGCGGTGAGGGAGTTTCGATTTTGCGCGATCGGGCGTCGTAAACCGACGTCGTTACGACGAGCCTCGCCAAGAAAGTCGCGAGATTACGAGCTTGGCGGGCCGATTCGCAGCGTACGTCGCGCCGTAAGCAAGCCGAAATTATCGGCGACGATCGAGAGAGACACGAGGGAGGAAAGAAAATTATACTCACGAGGGTGGTCTGCGTAGTGACGGCATTTCCGTGCCTCATGCTATCCTCGACGGTGACCATCCACTGCTGCCGACCGCCGACGTTACTTCGCCGATCCGAACCCACGACGCTCCTCTTGGACGAGTTTCCCGGGGAAACCCTGACGGGGAAAGGCATAAAGGCGAAAGTGTATTGAATGTATATTCGATTAAATAAAACGCGCGACCTTTACCATCCCTCCCTCCCGTAAACTTCGAAGCAGCTGTGTAAAATAAACGAAAACATATGCATTTCAAATACGCTCGACGCATTTTCCGGCTTAATGGACAGCGCGCGGAAAATCTCTGGAATTAATGAAAATCGCGCGCTGGAAATTACATTCGATACGAATTTATATTGAGCTCGCGCATTATTAAATGACTCTCCCGTGTTAAATTTCAGAGTGAATTCGCGACGAATTAACGGTAACATATCGACGTTTATTTTGTTGCGACAAGAGCCTGTTGAACGCAAACGAAAAAAAAAGAAGAAAAAAACGCGATATATTTTCCGAGCGGCGTTTGCCGAAACTTGCACGACAATGGGAGTCATCAGGGGAAGATCGCGCGAGGAGAGAAAGAAATAAAGTTTTTTCATCCTATTAACCTTCTTTTGCGGCATATTTCCAAAGTTGTTCCACGAGTTGCCGAAGGAGAGAGCATAAATTTAGACAACCCGCGCGACCGAATAGCAAAACGCCGCCGGGACACATCGGGGATGAAGGAAGGGTAGGAAAACTTTTAGACGAATAATGGCAAAATAAATTTGGGTCGAAACTCTTCTTTCACATCGTCGATCGCGGAGAGTCACAGCGTGGCTTCTCTTTCATAAAAATAAAACTTCAAAGGCGCATATAAAAAATTTAAAAAAATTTTAATTATTGTAACACATCGATCTGACGCTCTCCAATCGCGTTTCAATCGCGCGCGACAAAAGAAAATCGGGAAGAGCGAATCTCTTCCCTCGACGAGGTGTTGAAGAGCGACGAACCCGATCGACTGACACTCGACTTTGACTGTCGTCGGTTAGCTTCCGGTCGATAAACGTCGCGCGGCGTCTTCCGCCACTCGAAAGGCGACGACGACGATGGTGTGGCTTTCATGTGGAAGCGCGACTCTTCGACGAAAACTATCTGACGTGTAATACGCAATAAATCCGCGCAATTCGACAACGTTGTTAATTCGCGCATCTCGAAATTGTCGCCGCAAGAGTTTTCGCAAATGTTCGAGAAGGTGCGTGCAAATAAACACTCGCGTGTTTCGCGTCGTGACGTGGGCGTTTAATTTGATTTTTTAACAGCGACGAGATGTACGCGCAAGATTTCCCGCAAAGGAGAAGAAAATCCTTTGGAAAATGCCGCGAGAAGATATCGGATGCCGCGGAAAGGCATCGTAAATATTTTCCATCGCGTGTGTGAGAAAAAAAAAACGAAAGCCTCTTTCGCGCGAAACAAGTTTACCGCCGCGCGGCATGCAAAGGTGGAGTCCTGCTGATTTTCTTGCGATCTTCACTCGCGAACGCGAATAGAGGAAACGAGAAGGAACCGTTTTGCCTCGGAACGAGGACCACTCCACTCGCGAAGAGAGAGATAGAAGAGGGTTTTCCACGGATGGAGAAGGCGCAGTCGTCTCTCCGCGTTTTCGAGAGAGAGGAAGAGCTCGAAACGCTCTTCAGACGTTTCTCTCTCGCGATAGAACGTGTAACGGGAACATGAAACGTTGGTGATTAGGATCGACAGGTACACGAGGAGGACGTTGCCGCGAACGGTTTTAAGGAGCCGCCGCCGTCTAACAAGCGCGTGGCTTTCGGTAAATTTGGTAACTTCATCTCTCGCACCGAGAAATAAAACTCTCTCTCTCTCTCACAGACCATTAAACTGGAGACTAAATTTTTGGGGAGGTTTTTTAAGTGTATAACATTGTTTCATTTAAAATAATTAAAATAAAGTTTTTTTTTAAATGTTTTCTTCGTGAAAATTTTATATTACGTAACGCAAACTTGTGTGTAAAAATTGGACGTAATAATCCGCGCGTGAAAAAGATGGCGTATTGTGTTGCTTCGGGGGCAATAGCATTCCGCTCTAACGAGCAATTGTCAGTAATTGCCGGTGCGCAGGTGCATCTCGTTGTCGCAGCTGAGTTAGCTCGTTGTTTGCGGCGAGACCGGGTGCACGTAAGCTGAGGGAAAAAAAAAAAAAACCTGCGCGCGAGGTCCTGAAGTCGCGCGCGGTATTTAGAGATATACAACGGGGCGGATCGAGAAAGGTCGATGATGAAATCGGCTCGCGCGCTTTCGCGGAGGAACGAACTCCGCGGAATGCGGGCGTCGGTCTCGTCGTCGGTCTCGCCCAAGGGTAAGAAGAATGCAATCGAAGTTACGTGAAAGTAATAGGAATACGGGGGGGGGGG
>QVOA01006289.1:0-10587 GCA_014825685.1 Pseudomyrmex cubaensis | reverse complement strand
TTAAAATAGACTCAGGCATTTGTTCGCCTGCTAGTTCCAAACATACCGTTTCAGAGTCCATCCATTCTTTAGTGGATCTGTCACGTCTTCTTAGTCGGAAGAGCTTCAGGATCATCAAGTTGGAGTTTTCGTCTTCAATGATCTGCTTCAGCTCCTCTAGAGACATATCAAGTGGAATCTCTCTGACCAGAACCCTCCTGCTTAGCTTGTATCTGGGTATATATGCAGCAAGTCCTGCCTCCTTGACATAGTGGTTCGTGAGGGAGTTGTTGGCCGCCACCTTGGATGGAAACGTTGCCTTCCATGTCCCACGAGAGTGACGCTGCAAATTAACAAATTTTAAGTTTGCAGAAGTAAGTTTCTTTGAGATGGAGACCAAGGGTATCTTCTTCTTTCTGGTTTGAACACTCGCAGCTGTCTGAATGCGGAAGTGAACGATGAATGGGGCCTGTGTAAAGGCGCCGTACTTCTGAGGAAGGGGGTCTCTTACTGTTAAAGATTTTGTTTGCGGGTGGTCTTGCTTTGCCGGTTTAGCCTTCGGGGGGATCTGACTGCTTTCCTCTTCCGTCGACGAAGTGTCCGTGGGGAGGGGAGGCAGGGAATCGCTTGACTCTTTTATACATTCTTTATTTGGTCCACGAGGCATCCCGTTGTACTCAGCATTTAGTTTCTTCTGGCCTTTTCTTGCTTTTCCACCTGCTTCTGTTGCCCGAGCGCTGCCACCCTTCCCGGCCTCCTCGTCTGTGGACGGGTGAGGCCGTTTCAGGTTAACTGCACATGTCACTTCCATAGCTTCGTCCGGGGGGGAGCTCGGCGGGGGTGGAGGATCCATCTCCGCCGTTGGAGAGCGCGATCCCGTCAGAAACAGTCTGAAATCGTCGGCTATGCTTTCATATGCCGGTGAGGGCAAAAGCCCGCCATCCGGCCGGCACTCGTCGACCAGGTTAGGTTTCGACACTTTTACGTCTCACACTCCGAGCAGTAAGATAATGTATCACACAACCACTCCCGGTGAGAGATTGTTTCCCAAAAGAGGGAAAAATATGGTAGAGAAAGCACTTGGAGATAAATACTCGAAATATTCGAGAAAAAGATCACTGGAGAGCGCGGGAAAACGTCCATTCGCTTACGCAGCGCCACCGGAAGTCCTCGTTATCTATGAGTAAATTGAGTGACAATGATAAAAGGCAAACTATAATTTCTTAAACCTGTCGATAAGCGGCAAGTATGTATTGTCAAATAAATCGGTGTCGCTTTGTAAATTGAGACTTAATTGTTGTTTCTTAATGAAAAGCATCTCCGAAATTAAGCGTTTATTATAGGAGTGCTCTTCATCTAAGATAATGACATTGCTCCAATCAAATTCATGATTATATTCAAGACGGTGGTCAGTAATAACAGTGATTGAATGTTGTGATGCATTACGGCGAATATGACTTTCGTGTTCCGCAATCCGTGAATGTAATAATCTCTTTGTCTGGCCAACGTAAGAGGCCGGACAATCTTTACATTTAATGCAGTACACAACATTTGATCTAGAAGCAGTAGATAAAGGCTCTTTATGCACTTTAATAAATCTAGAAGTTGCTGAAGTTAACATAGGCTAATTTCGCATTCGCCTTTAATTTGATGAAATTGGTCAAACCCGCAGAAATCGAGTGTACATAAGGAACCGTAAAAAAAGTTTCTTTTGACCATCAAGAACACGTTCCAAGCGTCCCTCCCTCCAAACCGATCCGTTAATTAAACCTCTCAATCGCTCACGGACGACCTCAAAAATTAGTTGTAATGGATAGCCATTGTTTAAGAGGATGTCAATAATGAAATAAATATTCTTCTCGTAAAACTTTGGGTGAGAGAGTAAGAATGCTCTATCAACTAAACCTATTATAGTACTTTTTTTGTGGCACATTGGATGGTAAGAATAGAAGTTTAAAGTCTGCCAGAAAAGGTAGGTTTTTGGTACTAATCAGTAATTAAATTATTACCGACTGTAATTAAGGTAACGTCTAAAAGCTTAATGAGCCATTTGTTCCAACCTCCAGTAAGAACTGTAATCTTTTATAGTAAGAGTTAAATATTTCGAGCATCTCAGCACATGACGGGTCTTTAAAACAGCCATGGCGACGTCATCGACATATCTAACGTAAAGAGGAGGGACAAAAGAAAGCTTACTAAGAGCATAGTTTTCGAGGTCCTGCAGAACAATATCTGCAACAATCGGGAAGAGAGGTGAGCTTATTGGAGTTCAAAAGAAACGTCATATATTTTTTCAAAAAAATCTTTATTTTTTCACACCTGTATCTAGGCTCTTATTGGCCCTTTAATACTTCCTTTAATTTGATTTATTTGTTTAATAATTGACAATTCGATCTTTTTTTGTTATGAATCATTTCAGAAATAATTCTCTTGTAGTAAAAATTCTTTGTGTCTAAAATCTTGACTTTGTTCCATTTAAAATCCTGACTTGTGTTCAGTCTGTGTTCTGTGACTACGGGTAAATTATCAATTCTTCTATTAATCTGATTTTTATGTTCAGCTATTCTGAACTTTAGCTTCCTCTTTGTTTGACCTACATATGTCGCGTCACAACTATCGCCTTCAATTTTATTATATCACATTTTCGTTATCATCAACTTGTAATGGGTCTTTTAGAATTCTAATGAACTTATTTAATTTATTTATGCTCCGTTATGTCACGGAGATCCCATCTTTTTTGTGAACGTTTTGGAAATGTATGTCAAATTGTTAATAAACGGGATGACAATATAATACTTGGTTTTTGAATCATGCTTGTTAGAAACAACGTTAGTTGTCAGATGAGTAAAATTTAGCTTGTTATCGATTACAAATTTAATTCTGTTTTTTAACACTGAGAAAATTAAAAAGTAATGATTTTGATATTATTTATTTTTCATTAGGATTTTAATCATAAATTTAAGATTTTTTCTTAATATGAGAGGTGAGACATTACTCTATTTATCATTTCTATAATAGTTCCTATTTTTTTGAGATATATGTAATGTGTGGAATAAAACTTTAAATATCTTCCATAAAAAGTGGGCTTGTGATACTAATCAGTGATTATTTGTCCATTTTTTATTATTAAGTAAACATCTAAAAAATTTAAGTTATTTTTTTGTAATTCAATAGTGAATTGTGTGATCTCTAGTGGTAATTGTTGTAAAACTACAGCTGAGATGATAGGGAATAATGGGGATTCCATGGGCATATCGTGTGTCTGTTTTTGAAAATGAAATAAGTAGAAGATAGAGTGAACTCGACTGCTTTCAAAAATTCATTTAATGAGATTTTAGTCATGTGTCGAATGAATTTCTATCTCAATTTAATGCTTTTGATAGCTAAATGTAACGGAACATTCGTAAATAGCATAATAGCGACACGACATCAAGCGACAATAGCACATGTCCTTCCTGTAATGATTTTGTTTAATTTTTTTACTAATTTAAAACTATTGTTTATGTGACTATATGTTCAGTGACTGACTGGCTCATCAACTAAGTAACCAAGCTGGTTTCGAATACAAGCCTTGTAGGCAATCGAGCTGTAGGCAATAGTGTCGCGTGCGCAAACATGCATTCTCTTAAATGTTTATTTGTGCGCAATCGAGTTTGTAAGTAATTGAGCTGTAGGCAATAAATTTTGTGCGCAAACGAATTGTCGGCAAATGGGATGTAGGCAAATGATGATGTCGGCAAAAAAATTGTAGGCAAACGAGGCCATCCCATAATTTTTAAAGTATATTTTTACAAGGCAAACAAATTTTTTGTTGACATATATTGATTGTGATAGTTACTTCTTAATAAATATATAGCAACTGACATATAAAAATATGTATAAAATATACACATTTATGAGTATCATTTATAAGTATCATTTTTATTATATGATAATAAATATATAGTAAAAATGTTATACACACACAAAATATTTTTTGTTGATATAATACATTTTGAAAACAAAGTGTTTATGTTTCAAACAAAAGTTGTAGGGTTTTTACAAAAGATATGTATCATATTATATATAAAATACAATGCAATGTATGCAATGTGCCAAATAGTAAATGACATCTCTAACGTTTATAAGACAAAATAAAAACATTTGACATAAAATATAATCTTGCTACTTAGGATGCAATGAATATAATATTACAGTAATATTCCGCACCATGTCGCGAAGCAACACGTCGCGGAATATTATCTCGGTAGTGCAACAGTGCAGTTCAATATAGCGAGTAAGTAACAAAAATATTTAACTTAAAACAATAAAAAGAAACATTATTATAAGTAAAAATATTATAAAACCTATGGTGGAAGAAAAAATTCTTATTCATCGAATAATTCTATTATAATGTGACGCGCTATTTTGATTTCTGCACTGACGCGTTTTTTTTATTTCAGTTCGTGCTCTTGCACTAGCAAAACTTTGTACTGTCTTTACTAGTTTTAGTTCAGTTCAGTACAGTCCCAGTGCAGAGAAATAAAACAAACTTTGGGCCCGAATTCATAGTCGTTTCTCAAATCTCAGATTTCATCTCTAATCTCAAGAGAAAGATAGAGAGAGAAGAGATGAGATCTGAGATTTGAGAAACGACTATGAATTCGGGCCTTGGAATGCGCATCAAGGAAAATTCATGGCACGAATTAATTCTATGATTAGCGCCATTTTTTTGTTTGGCCAATTATTTCAGCGAATCAGGGCTGCGTTCCGATATTCACTGCCAGTACTGGAAATCTATGGCACATGTGACATGAAGTATAGATTTTTAGTTCTGGCAGTGAATATCGAAATGCAGCTTAGAAGCATTCTCCTAGTAAATGTCATGAAATTCACGATTGACTAATGATTGATGAATGATTGACGAATTTATACGTGTATCTAAAGTTTTATTTTAAAAGATTAAAGCGACTAAAAAACATGCAAATTAGCGACACGAGATGCTATGTATCCGGATGTAGGCAGGAGAGTGAGAAGAATATTTTATTTCATAGGTAAGGATTTTTGTGTTAAATATAACAGTTTCTGCATTCTCGTGTTAACAATGTAGGATAAAAATCGTTAAGGTGTTGTAGATTGAAGTAATATTTTTTATTGCTTACATACTTACATATCTTTTATATAGATTTCCAGTGAAAGATCCGAATCGATCTCAACTAGGGATAAAATATATGTTTTTTTTATTATTTTAACAAAAGTAGGTTTTTAAATTGTATTATTATTGGGCAAATTTACATTTATATCATATTAACGAGCAAAAGCCCTTTTATATATATTTGTAATTTTATGTAATTTAATAGTAGGGAAATGGCCAATGTGAGGCAAAAAATCAGATCTTCGGGTCAATAAACCCGAATTTATAGTACAATCATCGTAAATAGCCACTGAAGAAGACCCAAATCACGGGTCAAAACGTCTGTTAAAATAAAGAAGTATTCGTAAACTGCGCGTAACAACTTTGAAAAAGCTCTCGCTCCCCGAACCGCGATTCCAACTTCGCGGTTTGCGATTGTACAATCATTGTAAATAGACACTGAAGACCCAAATCGCGGGTCGAAACGTCTGTTAAAATAAAGAAGTCTATTGACCCGAAGATCTGGTTTTTTGCCTCACATTGGCCATTTTTCTACTACTAATATTTCAAGAGGAAGATTTCTGAAGTTAAATTTATGTAATTTTATTACTAAAAACTCCTGAATATACCTTTTTTTATTTTGTTACTTTTTCATCTCAGTCATTTACATTGTAACGGGACCGCGCGCGGAACGCGCTTCTAATTTGCTCAAATACTCGGTCAAACAAAAATGGCGCTGATCAATTGGTGCCACGTCTCGCTACGCTTATTAGGTAGAGATGCGCATTCCAGTGCATATCAGTGAGTGGAATGCAACGTGTCAATTACAAATGAATAGTAATATCAAACAAATAATAAAAAATTATTCTTGTATTATTATTATAAAAGTGATACTTATATATATAAAATAGGGTAAATAGCTTGGATATTATGGCCATATGGAAAAATGGCCATAGACTGTAATTTCACCAATAATTGTTTAATAGTGCATTTTTGTGCGATTCTTAAAGATAATCAGTATTTACAGTATTGCAATAGTTTATGTGCGTACACTATTTAAAATAACAATATTGTGAAAATTATACAATATTTTTACTTTTGATTGCTTGCAAAGTTTTGCATATGTCCACTAAAAGCTGCTGTAACGTCGAATAAATTACAGTTAAGCTGCCATAATCAATATCACATACATAATAAAGGTACATAAATTATAATGTAACTAATAATTTGTATTTTTATTTTCATTATTTATTTATAAATATATGTATTGGATGTGAGGAAGATTATGATCTCAAATAGAAAAGTAGATTGGACTCAATGAATCCGTTGCAAACGGTGGCTACATGAAACGTGTACATCATTTGTTGATGTTTGTCAAATGTGTGGAAAGTATCAAAATCTAAGTAACACAAACATTTTTTTTTAATTATAAAAATCTTTGTGTTTTAATTTAAAAGAATTTTTATTTTTAATATTGTTACGTGGCGGATACCGCGTGTGTGTCGCGGGAGCCGCGTGAACAGCGTGCGCTCGGCGCGACTGTCCGTTGCCGGGCGACCGGAGTTGTTGGAGAGAAGAATCGCGTTCGCGAAAGCTGTCACGACGCGTTTTGGACGATTCGTTCTTTATCCTGTAATTCCCGTTGTAATTCTTACTGTAATAAAGTGTTAAACTGCAAAGCCGCGTTCTCTTATTCTCGCGGTCGTGTGCGCGAAACGCGGAGACCGGCGTCGGAGCTGTTCCGTCACCGCGAGCGCAACATTTTGGGGGCTCGTCCGGGATAAAGCTTGAGAGAGCGGCGGCATGGCTTTAGTGCATTTGCCGCGGAGAACGCGCAATCAGGCTACAGCAGGGGCGGCGAAGGCACCGGCGGCAACATCCGAGAACGAAACGCTGCGCGCGGTCCTGCAGGAGCTGGAGCAGCTGCGGGAGGAGCGTCGTCTTGAAAAGGATTCGTTCCGCCAGAAAGAGCGGGAATTTAGCGACTTCGTGCGCCGGAAGGAGGAGGACGTCCGTCGCCTGGAGGAGCGGCTTCGCCGTGGTGTATCAGGCGAGTTATTTTCGAATCGTTTCTCCTGTACGGACCGGGGAATTGTCGGGGGTGAAAATTAAGCCGGACGTGTTCGACGGGAGTGTTTCGTGGCGCGAGTTTCTCGCACAGTTCGAGTTGGTCGCGCGTGCGAACAGGTGGAGCGACGCGGCGAAACCAATGGTCTTGGTCACTAGCCTGAAGGGGAAAGCGCGCTCAGTTTTAGAGGAGCTGGAGGAGAGGTTCAGCTACGATGAGATCCGCTCGAAGTTGGAAACGCGGTTCGGGGAGCGAGAGCTTTTTCAAAGTTGTTACGCGCAGTTTACGAATCGTAAGCAGAGGGGCGGCGAGGATTTAGCGACGCTCGGCGCGGATCTGGAGCGTCTGTCGCGTCTCGCGTATCCGAAATGCTCGCATGAAGTTCGCGAGAAAGTCACTTGCGCGCAATTTATTGCCGCTCTCTCGGACAGCTTCGTGAAGCGTACGTTACAGTTGAAAAACGTAACTTCGTTGAGGGCTGCTATTGAGCGGGCGAAAGCGGTGAAGACTATTCAAGAGAATAGCTTTAGAGCGAGCGGAGAAGCGCCGTATAGTTTTGAGAAAAACGGCGAGCGCGCGGGGACTGGTCGGAGCTCCGGTTTTTGGAGAAATGGCAATTTTCGCGGCAGGAGAAGGTCTGAAAACGGAACAAGGGAGGAGCGGAAGCAGAGGGGGGATGGAGAGCGGAAGGAGAAAGAATGCTGGAAGTGCGGAAAGAAGAGGCATTTCCGTTTCGAGTGTCCTCGATGGCTGGCTAATTTGTCGGAAAACAAGGCTTAGTCGAGCTTTCGGGGGTGGGTTCGACTGTGGAGTGGAACACTCCGGAGATGTTTTCTGTTGAACGAGTTAACGTTAAGAAAAATAATTTATTTGTTTTTTCCGGCTTACTGAACGGTAAATCGTGTTGCTTTAAATTTGACACGGGCTCCGATGTCTATCGTGAGTTCTAATTTGGTAGGGAAGTCGTAATGTCGTAGGTTGTCGGAGAGGCCGAGATTGAGGTATCCTACCGGTGAGGAGATTCCGGTTGAGTTTGAATGTGTGGCTCGTGTAGTTGTGGGGGGACATTCTTTGAGTATACCTCTGTACGTGGCGGATATACTGGACGATTGTATTCTTGGGTTGGACTTTTTCAGGAAGACAGGTCTAAGCAGGGCGTTGGAGTCGCTCTTTGTTGCTTTTTCAGGTGAGTCGGAAGTGTCTTGTTGTCGGGTGTGTAACGCTTCCGGGGGTGTTCCGGTTAATTTGAAAGATTTTTACGAGCGGAATTCTGTTGATCTGGATGAGGCGCAGAGGGATGTTTTTGCTAAATTCTTGGCTGAATTTCAGGATGTCTTTTCTGATCAAATCATGGCTGGGAATTGTGATGTTCTTCAGCATGAAATAAATCTTCAGGATCCGCGCCCGATTAACCAAACTCCGAGAAGGATTCCGTTGGGGATGGAGGCTGAAGTGGGGAAGATTCTTCAGGAAATGAAGGACCAAAGGGTCATTGAGAAATCTTTTGGCCCGTGGGTCTCCCCGGTGGTGATTGTGAAGAAGAAGGACGAGGGTTTGAGATTTTGTGTAGATTATCGTAAGCGGTCACAATCAAGGATTCTTATCCTCTCCCTAGGGTTGATGATCTTCTGGATCAATTGTCTAGGAATGAGTGGTTCTCTACTCTGGATATGAAAAGTGGGTATTGGCAGTTGAAAATTTGGCCGGAGGACAGGGAAAAAACGGCTTTCTCGGTGGACAATGGGCTGTGGCAGTTCACGGTGATGCCGTTTGGTTTATGCAACGCTCCGGCCACCTTTGAGCGCTCGATGGAGCGGATTCTTCATCAATTATTATCCAAGATTTGTTTGGTTTATATGGATGACGTAGTTGTTTTCGGTAAGTCTTTTGAAGAAGAGGTGGCTAATTTGAGGAAGGTTTTTCTGAGGCTCAGAGCGACTAATTTGAAGCCCAATCCTAAAAAATGTAATTTGTTTTGGAAGCAAATGAAATATCTTGGTCATGTGATTTCGGCTGAGGGGATCTCGACGGATCCTGAGAAAATTGCGGCTGTGGCGGAGTGGCCTATGCCACAGAATAAGAAGCGAGTTTCTTGAGGTTTTTCTCTTACTACCGTAAATTTGTGAAGGGTTTTTCTCTGATTGCGCAACCGCTGTTTAATTTGACGAAGAATCAGGTTAAGTTTGTTTGGACGAAGCAGTGTCAGAAGGCGTTTGTAAATCTTAAACAGACGTTGTCTTCACCTCCGATACTTTCTTTTCCTTTTGAGAAAGGGGAGTTAATTCTGGACACGGATGCTTCCGGTCATGGTGTTGGCGCAGTTTTATTGCAGGTTCAACGGAGGATGGAGAAGGTCATCGCTTATTATAGTCGGGTGTTGAGTAGAACTGAAAGGAACTATTGTGTTAGACGGCGAGAGTTGTTGGCGATGGTAGACTCGATTAAATCTTTTCATCACTATTTGTACGGACGGAAATTTCTGGTTTGTACTGATCATGCTTCTCTTAGGTGGTTGATGTCTTTCAAGGATTTGGAGGGCCAGTTAGTTCGTTGGGCGAAAAGGCTTCAACAGTATGATTTTGAGGTAGTTTATCGGAGCGGTCAAGCGCACAAGAACGCGGATGGACTCTCTAGGCGGTCTTGTGCGGAATCTAACTGCAGGTATTGTTCGAGAGTGGAGGTGACGGATGCTTTGGAGCAGGAGGGGCAAGTGGCTCGTATAGTTTTGGAAGAAGATACTTCTGAGGAGTGGCGTAAGGATCAATTAGAGGATCAGGCTGTGCGGTCGTTTTACTAAGAAAGGAGAGGGATAAACGATTCCTCCTTCGTGGGAGTAGGTTTCGGCTAGAGGCCCTTCTTCAAGGATCTACTGGTCCCATTGGGACACTTTAGTTGTGGTGGATGGAGTTCTACATAAGAGGTGGGTGGCACCGGATTTGAAATCTAGTTTTCTTCACGTTATCGTTCCTCAGAAGAGGGTGAAACAATTTTTGGAAAAGGCTCATGATGCTCCTTCCGGGGGGCATTTCGAGGTGAATAAGACGTTGGAAAAGATTCGTAGGCGGTTAGGTTCTATTGGGCTTCGTGTAAGAGAGATGTTGAAAATTGGTGTAAGTCTTGCGGGGTTTGTGTCGCGAAGAAAGGTCCTTCGGATAAAGGGAAATCTTCGTTGCAGATCTTTAATGCTGGTGCGCCTTTTGAGAGGTTGCAGATGGACATTCTAGGTCCTTTTCCGGCATCTTCTTCGGGAAATAGGTATCTTCTTGTGGTTGCTTCACCAAGTGGGTAGAGACTTTTCTTTTAACCCCTTGCCGTGCCATTTAGCTCGACGAAAGTGTTACGGGCCCAAGTGTTACGCGTCAACGCGTGGTAAACAGATCAGACTGATGCGCGAGAAAGGTCACAATACGAGCCGAAATGTAAATGC
>QVOA01006288.1:0-37809 GCA_014825685.1 Pseudomyrmex cubaensis | reverse complement strand
TTAGCCATCGCGTAATAAAACGAGATAAAACGAGATAAAACGAGATTCGAAAAAAGTGGACAGAAGCCGTTTTGGAATATCACTCCTCAAATACATACATGTAGTGTAGTTACACAATTTTAATATTTTGTATATTGCTACGAAACATACTTAAGTTGCAAACATGTTTCCTTATCTGCGTTCTCTTACAATCGTATATGAACAACATGTCACATGACAAAAAAAATAAAAAAATAAAACAATCTTCAAGGAAGCAAGCACCCTCGATCTATCTTGGTTGGCAGCGCACAAGGCGCAAACGGCGCCGATACGCGCGATATAATAATTAAGCGAGTGACTTGTCTTGCGAATTATCTTTCGTGAAGCACCTTGTTACAGGATCAAGAGACAGATAATATGTTAGCGCTATGTGCGTGTATCGGGGCTTGTCAGTCGTAAAATATTTATCCGAAAAAAGAGAGAAGCGCTAATTAATGCGCCGCATCATAAGTCGCATATGCGTATCGAAGTTAAATGTACGAAGGATTTTGAGCAAACTTGGTTTTGTCAAAAACGTGATGCTTATGCTTGCAGCAAAAAGATTTCTTCTCCGAATACGATAAATAAATTCACGTGACAACGTAGTATAAATTACGAAACAAAAGTCACGCGGGAGGAGGATATATTCAGGACAAACCGATATTTTTGCTCCTTTTCGACTGAAGGACGAGACAACGTGTGGACGTAAGATATCAAACAACGATGTAGGGTCACAAACAAAATCGATATCAGTCCACGGACCGCAAAAAGAGAGGCGAGAAATTGTATCCGGATACTCTGGGGTCCCGGGTTAGAGCTAGCGTCTCGTTCGCACTCACACACGAGATGGTATGCGACTACGTGTAACTTATCTCAAGTGTTGCCGAGATTGGGCATGTTTTGTTTCTACTGTCCCCCTAATTAGAAGCCGTTTAGACTTTTAGGTAGACCGGAATGAAGTGTGGTCGAGCGAGATCAGGCAGTGCGATAACGTTGCCGACGATGAGGACGATGGTAACGACGTGGTATGGTATAGGAAGGATACCGTCCTCTTAATTCCACAATCCTTGACGATGTTACGCCGCGGTCGCGTATACGAAACGAATCGTCCCGAAGAAGACGAGAGAGACCTTCGTCTAAAGTCTGTAATGACACCACCGTCGACCGTCTCCACATCGTGTGTCGAGAGAAGAGAAAGGTATGTGAGAACAGAATCGTCGATCGATACGCCTTCGATCCGCATAGATAAGAATGCATATTTAAAAATGCTTTTAACGAATCGACGCGAGCCAATTGCCTCTAATAGAAGAATCTTGTCGTTGCCGTTTCTTCTTGTGCCTTAACATAGACACTGCAGGCCGGGTAACTATAAAAGATCTACCGGACAATTAGATTCGGAAAGATAGGTTTACGATTTATAATCGTAAAACCGATAAAATATTTTTAATGCATAACTTTCGAGTGGATAAAGGCAATGAAACTATTTCATGCCTTCTTCTCTGATTAAATATTTAATTAATAAACGTGAGAAGACGAAAAGAATAGCAAATGTAAAAGTAAGATAAATCGAAAAACAATATTTAAAGATATTTACGTATATAATATTACGTGTGTATTTATATTTTCGTAAGTTAAAATATAAAGAACAGATTTAACACGATGCAATTAACACGAGTAAAAAACTTAATAAAAAACAATGTTTTTTATCGAGATTTCGGAATTTAAAACAATGCAACGTTCTCACATTCAAAGCGCACGCTATGGAAGAGAAAGAACATTGAGAAGATAAAAAGTCATCGCTTAAATTATCTCCGGATAGAAAGTATTTTCATGTGCAAAATAAAAAAAAAAAAAATTCCGGGGTCGTTGTCAGAGGGCATAGAGGAGGCTCAAAGGGATCGAGGCGCGCCTGAGAATGGAGATTTAAGGGAGCGACGTAGGTGTGGGTGGCTGCGGGATTCTGATGGTGTCGTTCTCGTCGTCTTGGTCGTCTTGGTCGTCGTCGTCGTCGTCGTCGTCGTCGTCGCCGACGTCGGCCGCAACGTCGTTGCATTCGCCGCCAACGTGACGCCCCTGCGCTTATTCCAACAGGACTCTCATGTATATAACGCCCGTCTACGTGGCGTTTACATTATTCGATCCCGACTCAAATCTAATATTATGAATCACGCGTTCTCGTCTCTCTCTCTCTCTCTCTCTCTCTGAGGTCCGTGTATAATGGGGTCGTAGGTCGGTCCGCCTCGCACGGAATTTCTCATCCTTCTGCACGATAGCGAAAAAAACGAAACAAAGAGACGAGTTTGCAAAAGAATAGTCCCGTCCCGCGCTACTATCACTGAAAAGTATCGCGAATGTTTCCACGCATTTATATGCCATAATGCAACAAAAGAGAATTGAAAAGAATTTTACTATTCAAAATAACGCGATGTTTTTTTAAACAGATTAATAAATAATAAATTATTTCAATATTTTATTAAAAATAGTTACAATGTGTTATAGTAAAAAAAAAAAAAAACAAATTTTACGAAAAAATTCAGTCACGTACAAGTATTTTTATGCTCTTGCTTCGAGCAAACGCGAAAAATGCAAATTTTTACTTGCACGTTGCGTTAACAGCAAAAAAACGGCTCGAAAAAAAAAAGAGAAGTCAAAAGCGAGCGGCGTTAAAAGACCGTCTGTTGTACGATTTATTGCTAGAATGCGTGAACAAGAGGGAGAAACGAGGCTGAGAGAGGGTGTAACGAGACCGAGCCACGAAGACGACAGAGGAGAGATTTTCTTAAATTGCACTTTGTAGCTCCTGAGAGACCTTACACAGGGATTTCGACGCCCACGGCGAGGGATAACGAGGCGAGCACCGGAGCCCCCTCTTCATGGAGGTGAGAGACACACACCGGTGGGTCCGCCGTCGCAACGTGCGGCCCACGGGGACATAATTGATATCCGGGAAGAGTAAAAGGGCGGCGAACCGGTGGCGCGCGGAGAGCGAGGAAAAAATTACCTCGATGAGTAAGGGGATGGTGGAAGAAAGACACGAAAAGGAAAAAAAACGGGAAAAAAGGAAAAGAAAGAGACGAAGGACCACCGCGATCGTACGGGAATCAAACCGAGTTGCCGAAACTCTGGCAAAGGCCACCTAAGCGCGCCCGACATAGCGCCCTCTGTCTTTGCCGCGTTAACTTCAATCTGTTTTCTTGTTAACCGCATGCCTTCTCTTGCCTCTCTCTCTCTTCATCTCTCCCGCTAATTGACGGTTACGCGCTGTGCAAACACGAAGTGACCACCTCCGTCCGAACTAATTGCTAATCGCAGCTTCGGCACGAATCCTTCTACTACATTGACCGTGTTTCTCTTTCATTCTTCGGCAAGTTGGTCTTTGTGTATGCACATCTAAAGTGCGAGAGCTGAAATTCAAATGATCGAGCACTTGACGGTGAAAACGAGATAAGCGAGTGCATATATCCGCGGGATAATTCGATCTTATCGAACGTTGAACACGGCGCCCGAGTTAACGAGTGAACGAATCGTTAATAAAAATAGAGAAGTTTTACAAACCGTTGTGCCGTGAACATGATGACTTAAAAAAGAGTCGAGGAAATGCAATCGTTTATAAGGTAACACAGAATGAGAAACAATTAAAAATAGAAAATAAAAAACAATAAAAAATAGAAAATCGAAACAAATAAATCAAAAATTACGAACTATATGTATCTCTTATTGTGAAAATTACTTTATTCTTTAATCTGTTTTTGTTAAAATTAAAAAAAATTTTTTTTTTATATTTAAACATACATACGTAGTTTTCTAAATTTATTTTTTCACTGACGTTGAATATTTTTAAACATTAATATTTAGTTAATGTTACAAATTTACGTTCCGATTTCCACGAATCTACGTTTTATAATTCTGATATTATTTACTTCATGCCACGTCACTGACTACATGATGCATATAATTGCATACCAGCTGTTTTTGGAAATTGTTTTTGGGAGGAAATAACTTTCGCAAGCGCAAATGATAAATAAGATCACCTGATTTACACGTAATCGCGTAGAATAAGCATACGCACAATGTAGTATGTGCAAGCGAGGAAATCCTAGTTACCGCCATTCGGCACAACGCTAACCATAAATTATAGTAGCGTACCGAGAATATTTGCGATTCCTCGCTTCTGAATAATTGCTGCTGCTTCAGCCACCTGCAGATGTAATCCTATTACAGTATATTATCCCGCGGCACAAATGAAGCAAAGATTTCAATGGCTGACGCGCAATAGTTTCCAAAAAAACTATACATATATATTTGATGTATATTTAAATATATTTAAAATATATATAAGTATATATTTAAATTTAATAGTATTATGAAGAACAACAGATAATAAAAAACTAATTTAAAAAAAACTAAACTTCTTTTATTTAATTTAATGGAACAAATTTTGTCCATTAAATTAAATAAAATTATTAATTGATCGAACACATACATATCACGTAAACTACGTTAGCGCATATGTATATGCTTGCTTGAATATTTCCATGTTAAATCGCTGCCAAGTACATAATCTCCTTTTTAGATCGCGAAGTATTTTTAAAAAACGAAGATCAGTCGGTAATCTTCAAATAAGTTTTGTCAATATAAAGTAAACCACGTAAACCAGAATAAACGGATTAGCCTTTGACGAAGGGATCTTGTGTCTAGATCTTATGATACCTGCGTATACAATAGAAAGGAGCGCGAGAACGCGTGAGAGTTTATTCCTCTTTCAAAACAGCTTTCACTGCAACTTGTCAATTGTGCAAATAAAATTATAATCAACTTACGTTTCGTGCGTAATAAAACAAATTTTCAGATTTATTTCAATTGTTTTACATGTCAAAAATAAAAAACAAATATCAAAATGTTATGTATGAAAAGGACCGTTCGAACCGGTTGCAAGGTGTTGTGCAGAAAGATTTGATAAAATTGATTAATATCCAAACGTTTCGACTTTATTGATTTGAAGTCATCTTCAGTGGATATTCTAAAGAACAAATGTTATAAGTTATAAAAATAAATGCAATTCGAATTATACAAGTCAAAGTGTTGCAATGTAATAGAATCAAATTTGTTACATAGATTTCTAATATAAAACGCACTTCTTTGTTACATAGAATTCATTTAAAAAGACGCTTTTGTTGAAAAAACAAATAAATAAAAAACAATAAAATTATCTAACTAATAAAAGAGAGTAAGAAAAGAAGACATTTGTGAAATCGTCCACGTTTTAATAAAGATTCTTATTCAAGCGTAGTTTTTCGAGCCAATTTACGGAAAAAAAACCTTACGCCACATTTATTCGTTAAAGCAACAGCAAGATGGGGATCGATAGAGCCCCAATAATCTTATCAAAGTTATAGATGAAGATCACAAATCCAGATATGATTCTTACTTCTGCATTTAAGGGGACAGTGACATCATCGTCTTTCACGTAGCGTGGTTAATGACACAATTACACGGATGATTTTGTTGTGTTTGGTCAAGACTCTCTTTATGCGTCGCTTAGCTCTCTGTATTTGCAATCGCTCCGATTTGTGCACGAAACAATTTTCCGCCTCTCAACGTCAGACTCGTTTATCTTCTTCGAGATCAGAAGCGAAGAAAAGGAACGGATCAGAAAACCACTGAAAATTTGTCAGCTTGTTTAAGCGCGAACAAAAGCCCGCCCGTCGGCGCGCCGCCGTGCTTCCAAACGCTGAGATTATCATTGTGCCGATATTTATCTGTCAGTTTCTGGCCGCGGTACCTCGTCTCATTGTCGTGCGGTAGGATCAGTGAATTCTGAGCCGTAGTCCACATTTTTCAGGTTGACAAATAAACGGACAATAAGACATTCCCCGACGCGAGTAGAATAACCCCATTTAACTACCGTAAATCTTTTTTTCGTCAGCCTCATTCCGATTCTCCACGATCGCGATCCGGCTTTTGCGGAAAAACCGAATGAAAATTGAACGTGCTTCAAATTCCGTCACGGTCTCTTAAGCAGATTATATTGCGTTACAAATTCCTCATTGATTCCTGGGCAGAACATACGACAAATAAATAGCGCACGTAAAAAAAAGTATAAAGAGTAAAAAAAAAGAGCATAAACATATACATGTACATGGCGTATAAAAAATATATAAACATGTACATATATTGTATAGTGTATTATGTAAGAGAAAGAGAAAACTATTATTCTGCTATATACATGTTTATAAATTTTTTTGTTTTATGTTCTACCGGATCTATCTTTGTGGCTATTGAGAAAAATATTCCAAATCGAAAATAATAAGACAATTAAAAAGATAACTTGACCGTTAAATTACGTTGAAGAATTGTAGGATTTTATTTACTAATGTTTGTTGATCTAAGATAGTCGCTTCTTTCATATTTGAAGTTTTTGTATAGTTTGTAAATACGTTTATTTATTTATTTCTGAAAATCTGAAATATTATATGTGACGTACACTACTTATATGCTAATATACGTATTTAGTGATACTTTTATCGATAAAAATAAGATGAGAAAAATATACAGATCATGAACTTTAAAACTTTAAAACTTACGAGCTCTTAAAAATTTGAAAACTCTTACACCGACCTAATGGAGTTTTGAAGTTTAAATAAATTATCTTTGTATAATTATACTTTATTCCCATCATTAGACTTCGCTACAGATTTCTATTAAGTTGACGGAAGTTGAATAAAGTTTCTCTTGTTATATTCAAACGTAAATTTAAACATTTGCGAGATTTAATAATATTAACATATTGTATATATTTTGTGTTTTTAAGCAAAATACGAATATGCTAGTAAAAGTGCATTTTTCATACGCTACCGAACACTTTTATATCACTCTTCCATATCGAGCGAGCGTTTTACTGTCGAACAGAAAGTATGCTGCAGAACCGTGTATTCCGTATTTGTTAACATCAGCCGGAAAACTTGTTTTCCAGCATAAATTTAACATTGGACGATATTAAAACCGTTTCAAACAGTATCGCAATAAGATAAGAAGTAACGCATAATTGAATGTTAAATATAAATGTCGAAATTAAAAATTTATTTAATGTAAATGTGATTTTTATAAACTGCGTAAAAGTACTTACTTACATTACTCATCAAATTTGTGTGTTAATTAGTTATACATGTATATAGTGTTATACATGTATATCAAAATGTTAATTATAGTATCATTTTTAATCTTTGAGATAGAAAATAAAGAACAAACGCATGCGATCAAAACTAGTTTTGTTTTTCAATTAGAGACGATACTTACCACATTGACGAAATCTTGGAATGTCACTGCCTGAACACCCGACTCTTTCGCTCTTAGCAGAAGTATGTCACGTTTGTTCGCCGGTATCTCTGCTTTCCACTCGGAGCTCCTCAAAGCTGCTAGGAAGTCCTCCAGCGGTATCTCTCCAAAACCCTCTGGATCAAACTGATAAAACAAATGAACGATATCTAATTATAATAGTTTTAGCAAATGAGTTTTATCAAAAACGAGATAAAAATAAAAAACTGTAAGTGTACACACCTTGTCGAAGAGCAGTCGCCATTTCTGCGGCATAAACAACAAATTTTATATTTCGTTTTTATCAGACACTATATATATTTTTCAAAATATTGTAAAAATATGTCTTGTGTGTTAATCACGATTTTTTGACAGAACTCACGTCATTAAGCAGCTCCCGTCTGTATTCGGACTCGTCGATATCGATCTCTGAGGCCAGATCGGTGTGATCGGTAACGTATCCATCGTAATGCGCGCTGTTCGCCTCGCTGCGTGCGTACTCTTCCTCCTCAACAGCGCCGGCGATGGTCGGTATAGAGGTACCACTAGCCAGCAGCATTACCGTGCGCGGCACGAGGTCACCGGGTAAATCTCCTCATTCCTCTCTCTTCCACGTATTTTCTAAAATACAAAAGGATGTTATGTAATTAAAATCCTTTTACTTTTCAGGCAATCGAGAACACTGCGTGAATATTACTCGACATTTTTACATATTTGTAATTATTGTAACGGCGAGAGTTTTCAAATTTCGACATTTTGCTGATAACAAATATTTAAAACTGTATCGTTTAATGAATCTATCGATACTTCAATTGCGAGAAAATTTATAATTCATTGGTTAAAACAGATGAACTAATACAGTGCACTTTGCAAGAAACATTCCGAGACAACTTCGAGAAATAATGACGTAATTCGACTCAGAAAATATCTAACATCCTGATGGGACCGGCAGAAATAAGGGTGCAAGGATGTATTGATCGTCCTTGCACTCCTTAAGGCGCGTTAGAGCAGTGCCCTTGAAACTAGCCGGCCTCTCTAAAACGGCGCAGCGCGTGGCGATGTGGCATAGCGTGCTCGCGCGGCGTTTCCATGGCAATGCACCCACGATGGGAAACGTGTCCGACTATCCTCATGGTACGCGCACTACTATGCATATAGGATGCATCGCGTAGTGTTAACATACACATGATTACACATTATCGATACATTGATATTGAACAAGGATTTTTAAAAAAATCATAATATTGTCGTTTTTTCTGTTTTCATGAATTATTTTATTTTTTAAGTAACTTTTTTATTATATAGGAAAAGAGAGTGCTTGTATCGTAATTTTATGTGAAGAATGCTGAATTGCATGACACGTCTTAAAGGATTTGATGATTAAATTTAAAATCTAAAAAGTCTTTTAAAAATATACTACTTTGAATTAATTATCAGAATAATTTAAATTTAAATTATAAAATTTTCTAAATTTATTTTGTTTATTTTATCATTTTTTAAATGTTTTTTTGAATGTTTATTCTCGTTTCTATCTTCAAAAATAATATTTGTCGATGTTTTAGACAAATATAATATGTGAAGTTGTAAAAAGATATGTCATCAGAGGAGAGAGGATATGTCATCAATCTTGACGTTTTTTATAAAGTTCGACACAAAGTCAATAATCATAGTGTAGTGTCTAAGTAAAAAATGTAATCAAAATATGTTTACAATAATCAGTCTTCACACAAATATACAAAATCGTTCATCTTCTTTTGATGCTTATACACGCATGCTAGGCCCCCTCACGTTTTGTACGAAAGTGAAGTGTAGGCTACTTCTTAAGAATCTTTCGTCTCAACTCCGCATTTTCTCCCGTTTTCCCCTTATCTAGTTCTTCGTGTATCGTGCTGCGACGATGTCTCGCAGCCGTGTTGTAAAAAAAAAAAAAAAAAAAAAAAAAAAAAAAAAAACTGTTTTAGTGTGTCTTATCACTTCTTTTTAATGTATTTTGCATTTCTAAGATATAAATAAAGACTATGATATATCAACATTATATAAAATTTCAAAAAATATTTATAGTAGTTTTAAAACTTTAAAGACTAATAACTATGTAGACTTTCTCGTATTAGTTATAATTTAGCAAGATTATTTTTTTAAATGCTCTTGTAACTTTTTTATTTCCTTTTTTCTATTTGTATTAAATATTTTATTCGGGATACAGAGATACACTTTAACTCTCGGGATACACTTTAACTCTCTCTCTCTCTCTCTCTCTTTTTCTCTCTCTTTCTCCCTCTCTCTTCTGATGACATCTTTTTACAACTTCACGTATTATATTTCTCTAACGTTAAGCCGTAATCCTTATAAGACTTGTATGGCGCGTCACGACAACTTTGAACACAAGACACGTGAAACAAGAATAGCCATGCAACGTTACTGGGCGCACTATTACTTATGCATATGAGTCAATATGAAAGAATCCTTATAAATGCACACTTATTTTCTATGTATTAAGCAGATGTGCTTAAAACTATTTTAAATTATATTATTTTATTAACATTAATATTATTGATAATTACTTTATTTTATTAATGTTATTGATAATACTTAGACTAAGCAAAATTGAAAAATTAAACAAAAAATATTTGCAAACTGTAGGCTTATCATTATATGTAGTAAGTTTGTGCGCTACTGCAACTTGAAATTAATGTTATGTCAAAAATTAAATATGTAAAATCTTACCTGTCACGATATAGATAGAAAACATAGGCCGTCGTTGATAAACATCCAAAAATGAGCAAATGAAAAGAGGCACATTTTCAAGCGCGGCTTCAGAACCTCATGATTCGCTGGCGGCACATTTCGAAAAGGCGCGCAATTGTCACAGAAAGTAAAAACAAGAGAAATTCACTGTGCTGCGTTTGACTACATACGTGTACTTGATACAAAATTTGCTCGAAGTCTTGAAGATATAGAAGATGTTATTTCGAGACTTGCTGGTTAGCACGCGATACTTCAGTCGACTGGAAATCACGTGACATATTCTCCCGGCGACCACGTGATATATCAAAACATAAAATAAAAGTTCAGTCTTATGATCGAGAATATTTCAAGTTCTTTTATTCTTCTCGTTTATACTTATCGACACATTCATCACGTTTTCATAATAAAAACGTGCATATGACCTATATTATTGTTATCAGAACTTTAAATGAGTACATTGTTAAAGCATAGTTTTGTTCCCGGGAAAACAGTAAATTACGACCAAACAGCTGAAGATCTCATATTTGCACGGAAACATACATTGTATTGTACTATGTTGTTGTCGTCAAAAGTTTTCATTTAAAAATGACCAAATACCTATCATCTTAATAACTTTGTTGATATCTGTGATATATTGTCGAACGTGAAATAAATACATCTTGAAATTGAGCATCAAATTGAGATGATCACGTGGTTAAAACATTATCCCGCAGAGAGACCGGGTTTAAATTGAGAAACTTGCGACTGAGGAATCCGGAATATATATCGATATATCGATATCTTAATCAACACCGTATTGCATATCTGTTTAGTTGCGTTCAATATAAGCCTCGATATTACATCGATCTGACTTATAAACGGAATCAGGTCGTTTTCTTTAGCCGTATCTGTAGTTATATATTCGCGATTGGCTTAACGCGCCATGCGGAACTGCGGCATACGCGCGATCGATAATACAGATTGGCGCGTGGCGGCGGCGGTGGCGGCACCGATCGCGTCCGGCAACAAACGAACACGTACGAAAGGAAACGCACGTGACAACGCAAAGAACACGAAAATGTTTTAGATATCAAAATCGTTTAGACGTGATCGCCTCGCAAATACGATATCGTCGACGTTGTCGGCGGAAAACGCGTCATGCGACTGACGATAGGTCTTGCCACCCTCGCCGATTCATCCCCGACGTCTCCCCCGCTATCTATCCCCGACAGCCCCTTTCGTTTCATTTTACCACCGAGTTGTTCATACGACCCTAATTTACTGAAGTTCGAATATAGGCGGATGTTTGGTGTCGTTATGATCGTCAGCGTACGAGGCAAATTAATGGATCTATTTGTGTGTGAAATGATAGATCCATTAATTTAATTCATTTATACACATATAAAACAAAACTTACAATTACAATACTCTATGTTAAAATAGAAAAAGTTATCTCGGTATAAAAACTTATCATAGCAAAACAGATTGACTATAAATTAAAGCTGAAGTTTATAACCGAATCTTTTTTCTCTGTTACGCTCACTTCTAATTTTTTATTTTTTTATTCTTTTTTTTATTATTTAAAGTGGCCAAGATAATTTATGATTTCTTTTCTCAAAAAAGCAATTTTCCCTGTTATATCATAACTACAATTTACATTTTATACAAATTCTATTAGATATTCATTAGATGTACGTCACATGAAGTTATGATGACGTCCAGTAAACTAATAAATATCATGTTTATGTGGAAATATATAAGATAAAAAATCTTATCACACGTTTTACTTTTTTTTTTTTTTTTAGAAAACTTTGCATATATAATTAGTTATATATATATATGTGTAATTAAAGTACAATTTTAAATTACAGATAGAGAGAATACAAGAATCTTACACAATTGTTTCTTACTTATAATAAGATATATATTTTAAAGAGATCTATATTATTCATATTACACGCGCGCGTTTTTACTACATATGTTTTACAAATATTATAAATCAGTAGATATCTCTCGACCAGTTATTCAAAACATTTCCATAAATACATTATAGGCAAAGACCGAAGGTTATAAGTCGGTCGCGCGATACCTATAAGGTTCGTTTCATATTTAAAAGTCCGTTCTCATTTTTAAGATTGTCTTGGTTTATCTTAATATGTATGAGCCATCTCGTTAGCTATAGAGCATCTACAAATGAATTTAAGACAATCTTATAAATATAAGACTCGACTATGAACATCGACTATGAAGTAGACTTTGGCATAATGCATAACGCATGGGACATAAGAGAATCAACCAATCCAGCCTTCCATTTCTATCTTCACTTCTCGTTCTAAAAGATTTTGATTGGTTGATTCTTTTGTCTTATGCGTTATGCAAAAGTTTGTTTTAAAAATATATAGAGCAAATAAAAAATAGATATATATTTTTTATTGACCTTTAAATAATAAAAACTTACATACACTGAGTTCAATGAAAGAAGAGAATCAGACGAAAACTCGCCCGTATTTTCGCGCATATTCTCTACTCTTTTCATTTCTATTTCACAGCTTGACTGTCAGTGTTCTGTTTGCAACACCATTCTTACTTTGCGCGATTTTCTTAAAAGATATTCTCTTATTCAACAGAGTATACACTAACAATAAGTTCAAAGAAAGAAGAGAATCCTGCGCATAAGGGGAGAAAAGCGAGCAAAGTGGAGCTAACGTTGCGCGCGAGATTGGCGAGATACTCGCTGGCAGCCAATGGCTGTAGAGTTGGGGAGCTTTCAGGGGAGATGCGCGAAACGGACGAGTTTTTGTCAATCCTTAGCGAGCGCAAAACGCTTGCTAATTAGCGCTGAGTTCTGCTGAACACAACTATTCACCGAGTAGTGAAAATCTATAGTTCATGTACCTACGTGCTTGTACTATAGATTTTCACTGGAGATGAGAGAATATCGGAATGCAGCTTGTATATACTGTGATCGTGTCGTCTATCAACATCGCTGTCAAGCCGGCGCTGATCTCGACGTGGAACTTTCGCACACGTTGGCTTGCTATTGACATAAATGCGCATGAGAAACGGTAGCAAAGCAACTAGCATGTCTTATCTACGCGACTGGCGACCGACGTCACGTGCACTTCACGTCTACCGAATGGCAAACAACAGTTTTCGTATTCAGAATCTAATCTTTCTCTTCTTCGGCGGATTGATTATTTTTCTCGTGTATCTGCTGTTACGCAGTATTATCTCATCGCCGAGCAAGGCTGAGTGTCGCTATTATGCATACAATAGAACTTATCCCATCTCAGCACCTATCAAGACCTCCAAAGGTGGTGTGATCTACAAGATAGCAATAGTGAGCGATCTTGATCACAGCTCCAAGCTCCCGGACAAGAAGGACACGTGGCACAGTATCATGAAGACTGGTCGTATTTATTGGGACCGTAAAACTAAGTTTATGTCTGTTATATGGCAAGATACTGTTGTATTGACATCATCTTTATCTATGAAAGGACGTGGAATGGAACTGTCCGAATTAGTGACATTTGATGGTCGTTTACTCTCTTTTGACGATCGCACAGGAACAATATATTTAATTGAGGATAATCAAGTATATCCATGGATTATTTTGATGGATGGCAATGGTAAACATACTAAAGGTATGACAGGTAACAAGTTTGTGAACACTTGAAAAAAGTTGTGTTTACATTTTAAAAGATTTTCTCTTGTAGGATTCAAGTCAGAATGGGCAACCATCAAAGATGAGCACTTATACGTTGGCAGTATGGGAAAAGAATGGACTACACCATCTGGAGAATTTCAACATAATAATCCATTATGGGTGAAAGTAGTATCTCCGCAAGGTGAGGTACAGTCTTTCAATTGGATGTCTTACTATAATCGATTAAGGCAAGCGATTAACATCGAATATCCAGGTATATAGAAATATATAGTTTTGAAATACATAAAGTATAAGGTTATCATATGTATACTTTGCGTAGGTTACATGATACATGAATCTGGAGTTTGGAGTGATATCCATAAGAGCTGGTTCTTTTTACCTAGAAGATGTTCCCATGAACGGTATAACGAGACCACAGATGAGATAATGAGTTGCAATGTCATGCTGATAGCAGATGAGAACTTTTTTGATATTAAGGTAATATTCTATACTATTTGGTTATATATTAATATAAATATTGTGATAAATCACATATATAGCAAAATTACGATATTTATTGCAGGTAGTTAATGTTGGAGAGCTAGTTCCAGTTAGAGGTTTTTCAAGCTTCAAGTTTCTCCCAGATTCGCGAGATTCTATCATAATAGCACTGAAAACCGAGGAGTATCAGGGACGAACTAGTACATACATTTTAGCCTTTTCAATAGACGGCACAATAGTAATGTCTGAAACCAAAGTTATGGATAAGAAATTTGAAGGATTAGAATTTATATGAGGTCTTGTTTAGAACTAGTCAATTATTTAAGAGTAGAGTTTGACCGAAACTTCGGTTTCGGTTTCGGACATCAAAAATCAAAGTTTTGACTTGGTTTTGGCCAAAATTGAAAGAGAATTTCAGCAGTGTAGCCGAAAGTGTACAAATTCGCAATACGTTAGCCAGCGCTACTGCGGCGATCATGTGAAATCTCTTTCTTGTATTATTCTGTGAGTAAATTCCACTTGGCTCTTGCAACGTACATCTCGAAAACTATTGTTTATACTATTGTTATATCACTGGACTTGTGCCCATTGACTGTTGCCTTTTTATTCTACGTGTCGAGAACTATCATGTAGCAAAGTTTCAGAAGAATTAGCCGAAAGCCATTTCCCATAAGAACTCTGCGGGCTTCTTTCAATAAAATGTTTTAGAAAATATGAAAGTGTGTACACATATTGCCTTTTTACAGTTTTACAAGTTTCGGTTTCGGTCGGACACTACTTAAGAGACAGACAGACTGCGTAGTCTTAAGCTTCTGAAGATGAGCCAGAATTGTTTGAAAATTTGCCACTGTAAATAAATTGATATTGTTGTTCTGGATGATCAGTATTGCTGCATTTACAGCACCAGTACAAATGTCATTCCTATTGATAGTAAACAGAATAGAGGATAATATTAATTGAATGTATATATAAATGTTCGCAGGACGACAAATGTAAATATACGTATTGCAAAATTAATGACATTGTAATTAATATAATGTGATATAATTTCAAATTAATACTTTTAATGTTTGATACATACGTAGTGTATTTTTATGAATGCATGTATTTGAAAGTGTATTTTATTTAAGTTTTTAAAAGTGCGAAAATATAGAAGTGTCTAATTGGATGTATTGAATTTTTTTAATAATTTCAATATTCTTCCTCTTGAAATATTAAGTGGTAAGGAAATGGCCAATGTGAGGCAAAAAGATCTTTGGGTCAATTAACTTTTTTATTCTTTCAATATGACAAACGTTTTGACCCCAAATTTGGGTCTTCTTCGGTGTTCAAAATTCACAGGAATAGGAAGAACTCAGTCTATCAGTTGCGCATCGCCGACACAATGTTTCACTACTGTTTTTTAATAATGTTTCTTAAACCATCTGTTGTAAAAATATTTTTCTTTAAAACAAAGCGTAATATTAAAAAAAAGTTTTTTCTATTTTTACTCAAATTTGTTGTATTGCAAAATTTCACCTTGGTTTTTCTCAACTTACGTACTACGCACGCGCGCGTACGTATAGTTACAATATTTCTGAGTCAAAATCAATAAAACATATATGTTATACTCCCCCAAGCGAAGGTGGACAGGCGGCACTGCGTTTCCTCAGCAGAGTTTAGTCAACTCAATGCACTGCAAGAATACAGTTTGCGGCATGTCGCATGTACTTGTACGGGTCGCGTGCACTTGTGTAGTATTTGTTTGTAATATTTATCAAGGAGTGATATTCTGATAATGCATCAGAAGCAAACACACTGTCAAATCTCCGCAAAAGAGAACGACGAAGTCAGCGTTAGAGAATTTTACATAACATCTTAGATAGTCCTTCCGACAAACTGCATTTGCGTCCAGATAAAATAAAGCGTGTAGCAAAGTTTACTCTCTCTCTAAGAAACTTGCGGTACGCAATACTTAATTGAAAAGGATTTTTCAAAACTTGTTTATATGTTCGCGCACGTTTGTTGAAAAACAACGTAAGGAAGATACATATGTAAGATATAAAAGAAGATATAAATGTGTGTCACAACACATATATTGCGAATGATTACGGAAAGTTACATAACAACCTCACAAGCAAGCTTGAACATCACAATCAAATATATTTATATTGCTCCAAGTATTACATACGAAGAATGAGTCCTTAGTTTTAGAGTTGACTTAAATGTCTAGTAGTCGATCTGGCCACAAAAACGTTAATTTTTTCACTATGCGATTTGTGTGATGAGAAAAATATAAAAGCGAAAATGCCTCACAGTTCTCATCTCTGAACAAAGTAACTCCAGCATTTGCTGCGCGAATGGCTCGATTGTAAAATAAATGTACGAGATATTCCGTGAACCGTGTTTGGTAAGAAAAAAGTTTATTTCTTTTTCTTTTAGGATAAACAAGCTTTTACTAAATCATTAGCGATCTTTTTTGTGCGAGTGACTTATGTCTGATAAATCTCAATCTTGACAATTCGTAGCGAAAAAGATGTTTACTGCCATTTGACAAACATCAAAAACACTACTCACGTAGTTACCTGCGTGGTTTGGGAAAGGGCTGGTTAAGTGATTCAAAAAGACAAGAATAATCGTCCCGATATTTTTTATAAAAAACGTTTTTGGACACATAATAATGGCGACGGAAGAAGACGGGATGAAGGATTGGAGCATCGCTAGAACTGCCATCTCCCTATTGTTGAATAACAAACTCGAGGAAGCCGAAGCTCTATTTACCGGACATCCTGATAGCTTCCACGTCAAAGTTAGCCGTTGCTTTGTTTCTTTCATGGTATGTAATCGCGCGAAGCGATATCGATTCTTGTATACACTTTAACGAAGTGTATTTAACATCTCAAGGTCGCAAAACGATGTTGCTGCCTAATCGGTTTTAATAATATACGCGAGCACATGCGCCGGAAAATATAAAATCGATATTATACCAATCTTTCTGCAAGGGACTGAAATAAAACTATAATCTCTCGTAATCCTGTTATGATGCGAGAAAAAAAAAGAACAAAAAACGTCAGTCATCGCGTTCCGTTCCGCGATTTATAAGAAATGCATGACGCACATATCTGAATATTTTAACGTTCGGTGATAGAAAGTAAATTTTAATGCGATTGAATAAATCACGCAGAATGCCATAATGACATACGAAGATGACAAGCTCGAGCAGGCCTTGTCAATGCTTAAAGAGATGGAACGAGAATGCGCGGGCGATATAGGATGGCTGAAGTCTGTGAAGAATAAAATGTTTCGAACGCAAGAAACCGGTGTAAGTTTTCCTTTTTTCTGTAGAAATAAAAAACACAGACAATCAATGCAATTAGCCAAGTACTAGATTCAAGACTATAGACCTTATAAAACGGGCTTATATATCTAAAATGTATTCATGCACAAAATAATTCCTGCAATTTTTGTTACACAATTAAAAAATTGTAATTTAAGTAACAATATAACTTTTTTCCGAATCAAATACACGCACGTATATGCGTAAATAATTTATCTACTAATTTCTACGCAATCTTCGTTGTTGCAAAATTCTTATCATCAGTAATTGCAAAATTTATTTCAGAAGGACTATGTGAATAAATTAGAACGGCAAATCGTTTTGGCGGATTTGCAAGTTTGCGCGGCCATACTGTCGTTTGTCGAACACGAATTATCCAGATACATGCGAGGCGGCTGGATGCTGCGCAAGGCTTGGCGAGTTTATCAGCACGCGTATACCCAAATCTCGCAATTATACCGTCGCACCTTTGGCACAAGTCCCGGTGCGTCATACAATTTGTGTGTAACGGCTAATTTTATTAATTTAAACAACAGAATAGCGTAACTTTGATTCAACAGTTTAACATCCTCATTTTTATTCTTGCAATTATTATTTTTTTTCTTCATTGTGATTTATTGGGTGCTGCTGTGGCACATTTAATTTTATAATAATCATACATTGTGAATAGAGTATTTCTCGTTGGCGAAATTTCGCGTTTGATGATTTCACCTTCCTGTAGTACTCAGTCCGCGCGGAACTCCCACAAGAAATGAACCGTCTTCACAGAGCCCGCAAAGCCCGCAGAGTCCGCAGAGTCCGGAATCCTCGGAATGGTCGATATCGTCCGATAACAACGATTATGTGACACCCGTTTCGTCGCCATCAGGTCTGCGAAGCTCACTATCAATGTTCCTCTCGCTCACTGGCATCACGTCACAACAACAGACACCGTAATTGTTGTTTCTTCTTACAAACTTTTTCCGTTTCTTCTCTCTCTCCCTCGTCCTCCGTCCTCTCCCCCTCACGAGAGAAAAATCACACTACTGAAGCTTCTATTAGCATCTTTTTTTTTGTAAAGTACTCCGCAAATCTCTTTACAACTCGCTTGCGTTGAGGATCTTGCCACAGCCGGTAAATTCACACGTTGCTTCCCGCTTTGCGATAGGTCACAAAGTTAGCTTTGAATCACTTTGCTTCTTCTCTTTCCCTTCACACACGGCTCAAGTTACAATCGGACAATGTGTGAAGCAGAAATATATTTTCTTTATTCGCAGCTTTGTGGAACCTGCGGAGGTGACGCGTTTAATGTCGGCCGTTAGTTTCGGCTACGGTATATATCAATTATGCGTGAGCCTTTTGCCACCGTCCATGCTAAAGGTAGTCCAGGTCTTGGGCTTTGAGGGCGACCGACAGATCGGACTTGCCGCTCTTATGTACGCACGTCTCAGCGAAGATATGCACGCACCGCTTGCCACGTGAGTACATCGCAAGACGGTTTATAAACGTGTCTTTACTAAGAATACACATCGCTATGTGTTCTCTTTTTATTATAAAATTAACTTTCAGATTTAGCATTGGTTGTTCTTATTATATCCTGAATGATCTGTTTTATACCCCAATAGGCAAATTATGAAAATATTGCACAAAAGTGGCATCATGAATTAACGAAACTTTCGCAATGATTGCACTAAGATGATTTGCAACAGTTTTGTCAAAATAAAATTTTGTAAATAATATTTGTCAAAAATGAGAAAAGTCCAATTTAGAGTATAAATATTTTATAATATTTCAATTCTTTAATGCATAAAATTATATAATTCAATATTTGTGACAATGTAATGCAGCAAAACTATTTTGCAATATTTGAAATTTTTGGATAAAATATTTATACTCTAATTAATAAATTAATCTACTTTTTATTAATTAGTAATAGTGATGGAAAATTTTACTTTTTACGATCTCGGAACTTTGATCGAAACGTGATCAGAAAACGTTAATTGATTATATTAAAATACTCGACAAGCATTATCAAAAGCTCAGTTCACATACATCTCATAGAAACTGTTTTGATTCTTGATTTAAGATTTTGCTGCATTAATGTGCAATATTTTATGTTGCAATATTTCTACATTATAATTTATAGGAGTCATTGTGCATTTCTATAAACATATACATGAAGTAATTTGATTTCTTCATGTGCAATTTCAATATTTCTACATGTTTTAAACATCACTTAGCTGAAAGTTTTTTCTTAATTATTGAAAAAATTCCTTTTTAAATTTAATTTTGCAAATATACTGCTAAGATGATTCGCTATATCGTTAGTGTTTTGCCAAAATAGTATTTGGAAATTAATTTTGCAAACAACTACAAATATTTCACAAAAGATCAATGTTTTTACATCTATTTCTTAAAATATATCTATATAATTGCAAATTACAATTTTTATGCAAGATTTCGTCACATAAATGTGTTTTTTTATCGGGATACATACATACACACACATTTATGTATATATAACACTATCAACTGATTGATCAGCGAAGTATATTACCACTTTGTCCTAGATTATCTCTACTTTGGTATCACACAATCGTCCGTCCGCACTTTGCGATCGACGGATCGAATGTGACGGCGGGCGTCACAATAGCGAAACAGCTGATAGCCGAGTCTTATACCGAATTCCACAATTCTGCCTTCTTTCTCTTCTTTGCTGGTAGAATAGAACGTCTCGAGGTACTGATCGATTAAATTAAATTGTCGATTTAAAAATGTCTTGCGATTATATGTTAAATTATATTATTTATTGTCAGTCAAATCTCAGCGCGGCAATTGAGACGTACGGCAAAGCTGTGGAAGCTTCGTCCCAACAGGAACTCAAACAGCTGTGCTTGCACGAGATGGCGTGGTGTCATTTGATATGCTTGAATTACGACGAAACGTGGAAGTGTTTACAGCAGATGAAAGGACTGTCGAAATGGTCCAAGAGCTTTTACATGTACATAGGCATGAGTAAGTTCGTAATGTGTCCTCCAACGTTTGATCAAGCATTTGTGTCGAATTTCTTTACCAAATGTGTGTGATATTTGCAGTTTGTTGCGGAGCAAACGGCAAACACGACTTCGTCCTAAAGATTTACAACAAAATACGTCACTGGTTTCGCGATAAAAATGCGACTCGCATGAAAGAAACGCAACTCGGCGCGTTCATCATGCGCAGAGTGCCGAAACTCGTCAATAAAGAAACTGGAAATCCGCAAAAAGATCAATATTACAGATTACTCGTATACGAATTACTCTACTTATGGAATGCTATGCCGTCCTGTTCGAATAAATCGCTGCGGTTCATATTAAAGGGTAATGATCGTTCTATTTTTATCGCAGTGACTTTTACCGCGTTGATAAATGTCAAGTAACGTAAATAGACAGTTGAAAAGAATATCAAGGTGAAAAAAATTAAAACTGTCCTCATTTGTAAGTTTCTTTGCGTCTGATCGTTATTGTTGTTTTTATTAGATTGTAAAACTGCAAATCGTTCTGAAGAACCAATGGTGGGTTTGGCCGACCTCTTGCAAGGTGTGGTGTATTCCTATCTGGGACATCTCGATGCGGCTATCACATGTTATCGGAACTGTGTCGAACGTAGATCGTGTCCGTCCAAAGACGAGGACGACCAGCATATTAGCGCTTTTGCTCTTTACGAACTAGGAAGTACTCTTTATTACAATAACGTAAGTATTTCTGCTCGATACTTATATATTTTTGCTGTTTGTGTCATAAAAAAAATAGATTACAGACGTACTTACTTTTTTACGTTTACACGATGTTTGCAGATGTTTACCATTTTTATTATTCTTCTGATTTTTAAATTTCAGAATTCCGAAGAAGGCAAAAATTTTATATTAAAGGCGCAGAATCAGTACAAAGATTATGATTTTGATGCTCGACTTAACGTGCGCATACATTTCATTCTGAAAGACGTACAGTGACGTCAATTCGCGAACACGTCCAATAAATATTGCAAAATAATTTTAGCAATAGTAAAATATATTTACGTTTCATAAATTCAATAGTAATATTTTGTACGTTATTTATGGTGCAAAAGTTTATTTTGATTAACAAATTCAAAAGAAGTTTAAATTACAAAATAAAGACAGATGTAATCCAATCTAAAAATTATATACAGAATTATACATATATATATATAGAAAAGAATCACGCATGTTTCTCAAATCCGTCTAAATAAACAAATAACACGTGACCAATTACGTGACTACAAATCTCATTTTGCTGCAGAAAATTATATCGTATATATAAATTACTTATCTGTATGTAATTGTGCATATATAGAATGAGGATTTATATATTTACCCTGTACATATATCCTGTGTACACATTCCCGAATAACGTAAAAGAATAGTGTGAGAAAATATACTTGAACGGTTCGTCAGATAAGAATAAAGTTTTTCTTTCGCGAGTCTCCAAACTATATTATATTATTTTCACACCCTCTTCCCTCTCCTTTTATTTTTCACCTTATATATATATATATAGCAACTTACTTCTAATCACGGAGAAAAGAATCGCAAATCGTTTTTTGCGATACTAGCGCAACACAGACGCGCGCTAAGCGCGAGCTATTATTTTTATTTTAACGTGTTCTCTGTCATCAGTGAACACAATCTGTCACCGCGATGACAGTTAGAACACATGTGTACGACCATTTGTATATTATAGATTTTTAGTACCGGCAGTAAATTTTTGAAACACAGCTATCGATTAAGGTTAAATATATATCGATATATACATATATCGATTAAGATTAAATATGTATACACACAGTTGTCAATAGAGTCTCTTACGTTCTGATATATATGTCTACATGTGCGATAAAAAGCATCGTCACAATCTGGCATGAAATAAATCGTCGATTCTTGCTATTATATTTTTCTTCTTCGGTGAAGTGATGTGCGGAGATATAACCGATGAGCGGACGGTTTTGTTGTGTTAACGCAGGAAATTGTCCGGGTGTTCCGGCCAGCTGCAATCAACGATCCGCTTGGTACATCAGACTCGCGAAACCCTTTGTGTTCTGCATCATTACTTCGATGCTTGGTATGAAACTAATCCGAAAAAAAAAATCAATTAACCTGTTCAATTTAGTAATTACTTAAAGAGCTTCGAATATATTCGTCTTAGCAATGTCCGTATCCCACATTTGCGACAAGTATTCAGCGAGCTCGTCGTTCAAGTTGATTAAAATAGACTTGGAAATTCTGAGAACTCATTTGGAAACTTTATCGGTAACAATTTGCCGTAAATAGACCGCTCGTATATATATATAAATAACATGTTATTTTTAAAAAATCCTTGTCCACAATACATATATTTATATAGAATTAATTATTGTGCACCGCGTGTTGAGGAAATTCGCAGAAGACAAATATCGCATTACTGTGTTTTTGTCGTACGACAAAAATTTCGAGTATCTTAATTAGCTCTCTAGAGAATTCTATGAGAGAAAATCCAATTAAATCTTTGAAAAAAAAAACGCAGCAATGTTAATATCGGCAGTCTGCGAATCCTCTCGGTGTGTAATAAAACTGGCGTTCTACGATTTCCGCACAATTTTTTTTAGGAGGAAATAAAGAACGTAGTGGAAATTCGCGACGAGTTGAAGAGCAACTTGAGAGAAGTGGCTGATGTAATTCCAAAACTGTCAGAAGCTATTCTTAATCTGAGGAACGAAGTGTCGGAGGGTAAGAAAAGCGCGGCGTGCAAATGCTAGCCGGATGTTGCACCCTAACGCAGTGGCATTTCTTTGATGTCAGATTATTGATTAAATAAGTAGAGTGGCGCGCTTTACATTCGTGTCAACAAGCTTTCACTTAGTGAAAGCCTATTCTCTTTGTATATTTACGCGCATGTAATCATTTGGTAGTAATAGAATTTTTATTTTAATCTTTCTATTTTTTTTTTTGACAAAAGTAAAAAAAGAAATATGAAAAAAAATATTTTTAGTTGTTTTCTGTTGATTTTTAACATGTATCACGAATTACAATAGAAATGAGTTTGCGTACGGAGAATTTGCTAAGGACTCTGTCGCTCGAGACTGTGAGGAATATAGTGAGAAGCGAATTGCAGACGTATGACGCCGACAAGACTGGAAGAACGGATTACGCCCTTGAAAGTTCAGGTTTTTTTTTGCAGTATTCAACGTATTCTATTTTCACATTCAGTCTTTTTTCTACGTAACAATTAAAGGGCAATCTCGCGACCTGCTAATGATCTGATGCGTAAAGGAGATTAAAAGCGGCTTTCGAGTTTTTTTTTTTTTTTTTAGTTTTAGCTCAAAATAACTCTAGTATAGATTTTTTTTATTGTTTTAAACATAACATTTATATTTTTCAAAATTACCTACACATCCTATAAACATTGCGGCAGTAAAAATACTTTCGCGCGAAATGAAATATATACATATTTTTCTGCAGATTTCTATTGAAATAAAAGCAAAAATAAATGTTCGAAAACAATTCACACCGTTCATTCACATCTTTGTGTAGGTGGTGCGATTCTTTCGACGCGAGACACCAAACCTTACTCGACTGGTGCATCTGTGCTCAACTTGTTCGGCATACCGCTTTGTCAGCAGCAAAACACACCGCGCGCTGTGATACAGGTTACCCGAATATAATTTAATTTCAATATCGTACTGATTATCCAAAATATTCATCAGACTGGCGTTTTGCCGGGCGAATGCTGGGCCTTCAAGGGCAGCAGCGGCAGCGTAGTGATCCGGTTGCTCGGCCACGTGCACGTATCCGGAATCAGTCTCGAGCACATCTCTTCGTCGATATCCCCCACTGGGGAAACCGCCACCGCGCCTAGAGATTTTTCCATTTGGGTAAGCCTATTATTGTACGACTACTTGACTTATCCATTATCAGTTCGTGTGTCCTATATGTACATATAGGTATAGCGGGGCGATTGATAAGTATCCAAAATGACGCATAGCAACAGTAGCATCACATTTGTTGTTGTTGGCAAATTTCATCCTTCAAAAGAATAAATGTAAAAAATCACCGAGAACATTTACTTTGACAAGGTATCACGCAAACACTACGCATACGATAATAAACCAGTCACGTTTTTTGCTTTTTGAAGGATAAAACTCGCTACCCGGGAAAAAATAAATTAAACCTCTACGTAGATTTAATTTAAATCTAACAAGAGAAAAAAAATAAAAAAATAGATCTAATTAAATCTAAATTAGATTTAAATAGATATACAGTAGATCTAAATAGATATAAGTAGATCTATGTACATTTATACTTTATTTATCATTAGATCTACTTCAGATCTACTCAGATCTACTCTATTATATCTACTCAGATCTGCTTAGATCTGCTAGATAGATTATTTAATATAATAGATCTGAAAAAACTTAGTAGATCTACTTATATAGTAGATACTAGTAACTTAGTAGATTTATTACTTATATAGTAGATATACTATAGATTTATTTACTTAGGTAATAGATCTACTGTAGATCTACTTACTAGTAAATCTACTTACTTAGTAGATCTACTTATATAGTAGATCTACTATAGATCTACTAATAAATAAAGTGTAAATTTACATAGATCTACTTATATCTATTTAGATCTACTTTATATCTTCAGATCCAAGTTGGATCTAATTAGATCTATTTTTCCATTTTTTTTATCTTGTTAGATTTAAATTAGATCTACTTAGATTTAATCCATTTTTTCTCGGGTTTCGGTACGTTGTTTCGGATACTTATCAATTGCCCTACGTATTTTTGTCTACATGACTGTTATTCATGTAACTGTAAACATACGATATGTACTGTTATTATACAGATATATGCTGGGTTATTGTATGTGTTACTTGCAGGGTTTGGTGGATCTTGAGGACAAGAAACCTTTCTTATTTGGCAGGTTCGTGTACGACAACATGGGCTCGCCATTGCAGTATTTTGACGTCGAGGTGGAATATTCAGTGCTATTATAATTAAAATAACTTATATGTTTAATTAATTCTGAATTTTACACAAACGTCTCTCTTTGTCTCGTACATTTGCAGAATCAAGCAAAAGAGGCGTATGAGATAATCGAACTCAAAGTTCATTCTAACAGTGGAAATCCGGAGTACACGTGTATCTATAGACTGCGAGTGCATGGTACGCTAGAGCGAATACGAAAGTGAATCCTTAAGCAAATACTTAAAAAAAAACCTTTTCAAAACATAACAATTAACCAAATATAATTGTAACTTAATTATAGATATATAATTCGAATAATTTTACAAAAAAAACTTAATAATTAATACATAAGTTCGAAATAAAAATATAAATTTTACCGTCATTTTGACAAAATATAACATCGATTGATTGTTGTGTACGAATTTACAAAGAACAAAACCTCAATTAGACACCCATTAGATCGCATGGAGCTGTTTAATGGACGTCTAATGGAGTTTTTGTTTTGTGTAGGAATGAAAACGATGGAGATGGGATCGTTTGATAAAGACACAAGCCGTACGTAATCGTCGCTCGATTTTATTGCATTTGTACATATTTAGTTCTCCTTTTTTAACTCTCTCCATTATCTCAAATCTCTTCACACATGCGTTTCCCATCGCACACGTATCCTACAATTGCGTTGTACTTTTCTGGCTTTATGTGACGAAGCGAAGTTTTGCGTCCGCCAAGCCACCGATTAAAGATGGGCGGTACACGCGAGACACTTTCTATAGTCTTACGGACACCATACCGGGGTATACCGTTATCGTAATTAAAATAACGCTTTATACATTTGGGGCTAACGACGGCTCCCGATTTTTGGTAGTATTTTTTTTTGTTTTTGCTTTTTTTATTTCGTTTACTTATTAGTTTCATGTTGTTTTAAGTTTCTTTCAATTACACGATCTCTGCCTTCTCTACGAGCAACAAAAAAACACATTCGAGATAGGCACGCTGAATTTCGATACAACATGACTGCACAAATACGCGTGTAGATACATACGATAGCGTACGACAGTTTACGAATTCTTTTTTTACAATTATCTGATTTCATGGACCGATGTGTGTTCTATGTATATTTTTTCTCTTTTCTTCTTTTTTGGTTTTTTTAACAATGATGTCTTGCCAAACTAAACTTTTGATACGTGTGTACAATCACGATCGCGGTGCGTGTGTGGCTAGAGTTTAACTATAATTCGGAAGTCAGTCGTCTAAAACGCTACCGAGCTATCGAGAGCCGGTCGTGGTGCCGAAGAGACGCGCGTGTACGTAAAACACACGGATGCGCGTAATTATACCTACATGTTTACTTTAAAATGTCTAACACCATTGAAAAAAGTAGTACGTAACGTATTGCAAACGCGTATTACATCCCAAGATCCTGTTAGACGTTTTAAATTAAACACGAAACTCGACCGAGCGTGAATTCGATCGGCCGACGATTACCATTAATTTTTTTTTTTTTTTTTTTATCTCAAAAGCAATGCGGAGCGCGCACGCGCGTTATTGACATACGATCTTAGCGACTACACTTTTTTTTTTTCAATTCTTCTGGGTTCTGAAGAATGCAAGAGTCGGTTCTTTGTTTTTTACCCTTTTGCAGCTGAAAAAAACGCGGGCACCACCACCGCACGAAGGTTCGTCAACGTTCATAATTTTTTTTTTTTTTTTTTTTTTTTTTTTTTTTTTTTTTTTTTTTTTGTTTACTTCGACAATCGTTAAGTATATTACCGCACGCGGTAGTATCAAAATAAACCACACCAAGTGTAGAGTATAGAATATTCATAGATGTATGTATGTACAGTAATAGAGTTTTTCTACTTTTAATCTCTCTTTGTTTTTGTTCCTCTCTATGTTTATTCTCCCGCAAAAACCACCACCTAGACATTGATTTTTCTTTTTTTATTAAAAAGTCAGCTACGTCTCACTCTCAAAAATTGTTGCTTTTTCCTGCTGTCACTGTTGTCGCTGCTGCTGCTGCTGCTGTTGTTGTTCATGCTGATATTCATATTCGCTGTGTGTTATCGTTAGGAAGTATACTACGATTAAAGTATATCACAGATGTCAACGAGAAGAACTCTAGAGTGTGAAAAAGAGTTGAAGTAAACGAAACGAATATAAAAATCGCGATTCTCGCACGACGATTGATTTATGATTTTCACAATTGATCGATCAAATCAATCAATTTTAATCGGTCAAGTAGCAAGAATACAATTTATATCGATCAATTGTATAAACATATTTGATTCACCGACGATCCGACGGCGCGCGATTAGAAGTTATATAGAGAATAAGAAAAGGCGAGAGAGACAGTGTGGTCCAATTAATTGCAGTTTTTGTCTCGACAGACTCGACATAAGATCTAGCTATAAACTACTGAAAATTGTTTTCTCTAATTTGTTTTTTTTTGTTTTTGTTTTTTTTTTTTGTTTTGTTTTCCGACGCGATCTACGTCGTTCGTCTTCCTACCAATTCCTACAAATCGACTTCCACAATGCTTCGGAACCTTTTTGAGTTCCGTTGGCAATAAAGAGATTGTCATAGGTTGCGCGGATTGCGCGCATTTTTTTTTTTTTTTTGCACAGCTGTTTTTTTAGTTCTCAGTAAATTTCTCCCTGATTACGTCGTTCGATTGTACGCGCAGTCGTATCTATATTTCCTTTACAGGATATGCGGGATGCTTTCTCTATACTTTCTCTCTCTCTCTCTTTCAAAACTCAACTTCCCTAAATGTTCGACTTTTGGCAAGTTCACGGCGGCGAAGTGACTAGAATGTAAGGACTATATTGTCATGCACTACAGTCTTTCTTAGAGCCTTTTCTCAAATCCTTTTTTGTTTCTTCACGCCTAAGTATTTCCATTATTATGGTGTGTACCACGTTCCACTTTCTAAACTTCTCGCAGTACACACACACACACGGACTAGAGACTACTTCGGGCTCGTCTTCCACTCTGGATTAAGAAGGATCCAGCGATCTGTCAGCAAAGGACGGTCTCTCGGGTGTCTCCCTGTTTTCGCTCGTGCCGCCAGTGCCTTCGCCTCTGCAACCATCTCTCATTGTCATGACGGAAGAGACGGTGGTTGAGGCGTTTAGGGTCTCATCGTCGCGCAGTCTGCCGCCGCGACGACGACGTCCGTTGCTGCTGCTCGCCGAGTCCGTGTCGTCTACGTAAATTCTCACATCGGATCCGATCGCGCCGCCCTCGCCGATATGTACCCCGTCAGCAGTACCAGCGGTGGCAACATTGTCATTGCCGCCGCTGCGGCTACCACTGCCGCTGCTACTGCTGATGCTTCCGACGGCGCTGACATTGCCGACGCCGCAGATGCTGCCAACAACGCTGATGCTAGCGGCAACGCTGATGCTCCCGGTGCCGGTGCTCTCGCTTACATTGCCGCACGGTGACGGTATATCGTCGGATCTGTCGTCGGTAACGACGTAGATGTGGTTATAACCCTCGCCGCGGATCATCGCGCTGTACTGATCACTGGCAATGCTGGCGGAAGTAGAAGCGCCGTCGTGTGTCGTCTTCAGCTTGGACGGCCTCCTCTCGTTGATCACCGATTGCACGTCGAGATCGTCTTGTGCCACCGTTGTCGACGCCTTCGGCTTTTGCTCCTCCGGTCGAGCCTTGCCACCAGCGTAGCCGTTCGCTATGCTGAGCGTTCGCGTGCCGCTGCTTCCGGCGCTTGTGTCCGACTGCGACGGCGTATCGCTCGACGTTCGGCGACTCATCATCGCTTTGGATGGGTAGATCTCGGCGGTCGGCATGAGATAACGATCGCTAGTTAATCTCGGCGGCACGCTTAGGGTGCTACTGCTCGAGGCGGCGGGAACAACTAGCGTAGGGCTATCTGGCGGCTTGCTCACGCTTAACAAAGACTTATTCTCTCGTGGTTCGTTGGTGCTTATCTGTAAAATAAAGTGTATTTATAAAGAGCGATTGATAAATATCTAAAACGACGCATAGATGGCGACAATAGTATCTCATTACTGTTGTCGTTGACAAGTTTCATCTTTCAGAAAAACAGATATCAAACGCTGGCTCATTATCGCATGTAGTGCTTGTGTGACAACTTGACAAGGTAGATATTCTCAGTAATTTTCAAAAAAAACGAAAAAAGTTTATGGACTAGTTTACGTAGATAACATTTTCACTTTGTTTTTCAAATTATCAGTACGAATCATAACAAAACTTAGCCAGGCCATTTTAAAAACATAAACAAGGAACAGCCGGAGAAGAACACATACGTCTATCCTTGTCTCTATCTTTGTCTCGGTCTGACTAGAAAGCGCCATCTACTATGCAGTAGCAGCTGAGCGGCGGCCGAATCGGAGGTCGGCCGTCGCTTCAATGTTCTCTTAAGTGCAATAATGAGTCAGCGTTTGACATTTGTTTTTCTGAAAGATGACTTTTGTCAACGGTAATAGTAATGTGATATTACTGTTATACTTGTACTTTAACACGTCTCATTATAGTATTATAATCGCAATACGATTTCTTACTTGTAACTTTTGATGTTGTATGTGATTGGTAGTTTGACTAGCAGCGGCATAGCTGCGGTGTGCGATAATTCGAGGCACACTCAAATTGTTCACGGGCTTTTCGAAGACCTCGGTGACTTCAAAATGCATCGGTAACAACGATCTTCGTTGATAATGACCAGAGTGGAAAGTTTGTCGGCGCTTTGACTTAAACTTGGACGGTCTTGAGTTTCGATAATGCGAACTGCGGCGTTTCTCGTCCAAAGACATGGAAATCGAAGCGTCTGAGAAATTAACGAAGTCAATCGATCAATTAATTATAAATCATAGTACAAGTTATGATGTGTTACAATATAAATAAGAATTATGAATTGAGATAGTAGTAGTAAGTGAGTTTTTACCATCGATATTTCTCGGTGGATTGTAAATAAAATTTGCGGGTAAAGAACGAACTTTAGCCAATCCTGGTCTTACAGCGGATATCTTTTCGTTTTCCACCATAGATTCACGTTCTTTGTCCTCATCGTCGTCATCCTCATCTTCATCCACTCTTCTATGTATTGTTTCGTCCTCCTCATCATCGTCGTCATCCTCTTCCTCCACTTCAAGAAGCTGTTCAGCTGCTAATTCTCTTTCCAACTGCGTCTCCATATCGAGTTCATCTTCCATCTGAATAATAATATTTCTCGATTATTATTTATCTCATTTAGAAAATAATTGATTATACATAACAATTTCTAAAAACCATTACCTGTTTGTGACTTTCTTCCAGATGTTTCATCAGCACTGCGACGACGACGTTTACCAGTACAAATTGTGCCATCAAAACAAAAATAACAAAAAATATCGGCGCAATAATAGTGCTCACGCAACAATTCTTAACACAATCTGCCGCATCGTCGCAATCGTCTCTCAGTGTGTCTTTCATGATTCCATTCCAGTTATCACCGGTAGCAACTCGAAAAAGTGTTAAAAAGGCCATGCCAAAATTGCTGAAATGAGCGTGTTCGCCGAGACCCTGGCAAGGCATATCATCGTTGCATTCTGTAATAGAGAAATAACATCATTTTCAAGATTGTCTAGATATATTCACGCAATAATATAACAAGGTAATTGAATTTATTGGTATCAAACTACGATAATTACCTAATCGGCCAAACAGCTCTACTCCTAACGCGGCAAATATGAAGAAAAGTAAAAAGAACAACAACCCCAGATTGCCGACCTGCGGCAGTGCTTGCATCACCGTGTCTAAGAGAGCTCGTATGCCCTTTGCCATCTTCAAAAGCTTCAACACTCGGGCTATTCGCAGCACTCGCATTACGCGAATTATCGTAGGATTAATAGGAATGATTTTGGACTCGACCTCTTCCAGCACAATGCCGACCACTGACAATATCACTATTCCTACATCTAATTGATTCCACCTGTAAAATACATTTTTTAGATTTACGGGAATTGTTTTCCGTTAAACGTGAATAAAAAGGTAAAAAGCTGTATCCTAGAAACACACACAATTACGCGTGATAATTCAAAAAAGAAATAATGCAAAAAGACCAATGCTCACTTATCCTTTAGATAAAGCTGCACACCGAGGGCAACGAGCTTCATGACGGACTCGAGAATGAAAACTGCGGTAAAGAAGTAATTAAAGATTTTCAACGCGTAGGTCAGCGCTTTCGGCATCATGTAGAACTCCATCGCCATCGTGACGACATTGAGACCGATAACAGCGGCGATTGCCAAATCGAAGTACTTGGACGTCACGACGTTGTGAACGAAGAGTCGGGATTTGGAGTAATTGGTGTAATACGGCGGCTCGTGCATCTCTGCAAGTTACAAATATCGATACATTGCATGCATATACATCTGCATCTTGCAACATGTTTTCATGCTTGCATGATGTAGAAGTGGCATTAACCTAACTGACCCCCCCGCGGCCACTCACTTCGTCTCTTTTTCTCCATCTGCAGCGCGCGTTTGGCCGCTCTTCGCACGCGCTCTTCCTTCTCCTGCTCTTCGCGGCACCTGTGAAAATTCTCCACCACCACGCCGACGAACATATTCAGGACGAAGAAACCCACCAACAATATAAATGCGATGAAATATAATAAACGCCACTCGGAGTAATTTTCTACAGGCTATAATCAGATTTATTTTCATCGTTATTAAAGTTATATATAAAAGTTCACACAGAGAAAAGAGATATATTGTAGAAAATTGCTTATTAAACTGAGAAACTGTTCAACTAAAAGTTGTTTTACCTGCTGGTCGACTCCAACAGCGTCTAAACCTGTGTACATGATATTCACCCATCCGTCTCGCGACGACAAAACGAAAAGCGACATAAGGGCTTTGCCAAGATCGTCGAAATTGTATTTTCTGTTGAGCCACACGTTTCGCTTGTCGGCCAGACAGTCTGTTTTATTGCGTACGTTCTTGATGTCCGGGCCTTCGCAATAATAGAACGCACCCTTAAACAGTTGCACGCCGAGGATGCCAAAGATAACGAAAAACGTGCAACAGATCAGAACGATGTTACCAATAGGTCGTAACGAAGACAGCAACGTCTGAACGACCAGTTTTAAACCAGGTGCGCGATTGATAACTCGCAGAGGTCTCAACGATCTTAATAGTCTAAATACCTGCGTCATTTAAAAAAAGTAATTAATTCGATACATCAATTTTTAATTGTAAAAACATTTCCTTTATATTATTGCAATTTTTCAAACAAAATTAATATAAAAAAATAATTTATTTCTCTAATAATAAAAATAAACTTACTCTCAATATTCCAAATATTCTGGGGCTACTGGACGAGAGCAATGACATTGACAAATCGATTATGGAAATAATAACCAGAGCGCCATCCATAACGTTCCAGCCTGAGGTAAAATACGCATCCGGACCGTATAACATACCCGTCGCGACAACCTGTTTATCAAATATAACATAGTTATAAAGTTTGCACAAGTTTAATAAATCATATAATAACTTTTGATCTAAACTTAAATTTTTATCGTGTCAACATTATAAATGACATTAGTATCTTTAAAGTGTTGCGTTGACATTACCTTGATAAACATCTCGATTGCGAAGACGACAGTAAAAATATAATTCGCGCTAGCTAGAAAAAGTCTTTCACGGCTGTCCGGCGGTATGTTCGGTCGTTCCATAGCCAGAGTAATGCAATTCAGTCCAATAAACAGCAACACCACGTTGTCGAACCATTTTTGCTCGACGAACCATTGACACAAGATACGAAATCTTCGAGACAATAAATGAAAAGAGTCTCTTAATCATCAAGTTAATAAAATAGAAGTAATAAAAATATGTTTATTTCGAACAGTTACCTGTTATTTGGCGGGAATAAATACAGAGAAAAATTTTCACGCTCCTGTAAACAGCCCTTCGGTTCGAAGAACATAAATATTTTTTTTATCTTCTCGATGCTGCTCGCGCTTCCATGGCCTCCGTTTGACGGTGGGGTTTGCTCGCCCGTCGTTCTATGATGTTCCTCTTCCTGATCACGAAGTCGATTGATTCTAGGCAACGGACCGGTTTCTATCGAGAGATTGTTGATCGTGCGCGGAGTCGAGGACGGGGCGAGCATCTCGTCCAGTGTTTTTCTCGTAGATGTGTGAACGTTGTCGTACCCGCGCAGCGAGTTCCTTCGCGAAAGCTCGCCGATCCAACGCATCTACACACAAGTAAAATCGCGCGTGATGACAAGTTCACGTTGCGAGTGATACTGATAATAGAAAAATTCGCAGAAAAAAAAGTAATTCCTTTCGAAAAAAAAAAAAAAATTATCTTATCACTCACCTGATTGGGCGTGACGGTATAACGACGAATCGACCATGGGCCATGGCTGTCGAGCGAATTGTTAGGACTCAAACTACGATTATTGCTTGTGAGGACGGTAGTTCGATTGTTAGGCGCGTCGCGTTGCGTGTTGTTTCTTATTGAACCGTGCAAATAACCGCCGTTAAATCTAGAAACAATTTCTCATATGCAACATTTGTTTAATTCTCTTATTGCTTTATACATTTGATAATGTGGTATTACTTTATCGGTATAAATTTTTTTTTATATAAATGACACTTTGCTTACGTTGGATTAGATCCGACGATAGTACTGCGTCCATTATTGAGAACAGTAGCGGTATGGCTTGTGTGTTCGTCGTCACTTTGCGACCATCGTTTCCTCCTTAAAGACGGCCGAGACAAGCGCCACGAGTAACCCCTTTGTATTCTTGGCGGACTATTATATACATGTAAAAAAAGAACAAAGCATTATATTTAACTAGAGACCTTGGTGTTTAATATTTAATCGAGAAGTGTGTTACGCGAACTACCTAGAACTCGAGTCCCTCGTTGAGGGATTAACGACGGCTGTGACGAGGCTTATGCGTCTCGGAAATTGACCGGCTATTAAGTTGTTCGTCGGTATTTTGGTAGACACATCGGGCAGCTTTAACAATCCCGAGGGTATGCTGCACTGACTCTGCAAATTAAATGAACTCGCCATCGTCATATTTTCCGACTGCATTGGCTTTTTTAAAATTTAATTTTCCACCGAAGTAAAAACAAATAAATGTCTTCCAAAATATAATATGAACGCTTTGTCGAAGCTTTACTTTCCTGATTAATCAAATTTCGTGAAACACGTATTTCGTATTTTTTTGTTTTTTGTTTTATTATTTTTTTATATTGTTATATTTGTAAGAAGTAGGAGAAGCTGTTTTTTGCTGTTTTTCTGAGTGATCTGACGCAAAGTTTAAGCAAAATATTTTAAATATTATGAACAGCGATGTTCCGAGTAAAGAAATGATTGATTTCGAAATATCCTTGATAACAAAAATTGTCCCTCGCGTAAACAACGTATCGTTTTATTGAAATAAAATAACATACACCGGATCGATCGATAGACTCGATTGAAAGGGCATAAACTGGCCGAGGGGAGACGTCCAGAGTGGTGTTAGGAGAGTCTTGAGGAGTGGCCGCCGTATGAGTGATTATTGGCGGCTGACCCATCATCTTGCTCTCTTTCTGAATATTACATTTGGGTTCATCGATCTCCTGCTTCCACACGCTGTTCTGCTTCTCTCTGTTATCTTTGTACTTTCTAAGCTCCTCCGCGCTCTGCCAAGAGTTCTTCTGATCCTGCAAGTCGCAATAGAAGAAAGTTGATACTGCATGAGCTGCTGCTCAGCAATTGTTTATGATATAATTTTATAAATACTGTTTTGAAAAACAAAACAAAAAAAAAAAAAAAAAAAAAAAAAAAATTAGTCACACACAAATGTAATTTTGCGTGTGATAGATATTTTATGTATTGTATGAATCTTTTTAAAATCGTTTTACAATATATAAAACAAAATGTTACAAATACTTTTGTGTACAAAAAGTTTGATAAAAGTAAAAAAAATGAATATTCCGAAATATAAAAACTTTTTGCATTTCACTCACTCACAATCAATCTTTCTCCTGTCTGACACAGAATAGAATAAACCATCGGACACGAAATACTTGGATATGAATTAACTACACGCGACGGATGATAAATTACCTGAGTATATGTATCACTGTCAGAAATCGAATGCGATCCCGATATTCTTGACGACCCATCCTCGCTGCCTATTCCAGCTTCTTTAGCAGCAAGCTTTTTCGCCATTTCCCTCTGTTCTCGTTCTCTTCTCTCGTTTCTCTGCAAAATACAATTATCATATTCTTAACAATTACCATATTGCGCACGTGATGCGCGATTTGATCTTTATATATATTACATATTATATTTTAAAAATATGTAACTTAAGTATGACACAATTTATAATATAAAAAAACAAAATATAATAAAGATTAAAGAATATATAAGTTACTATATTTATTCTTTTTTTTTTACTTTACTTTTTTTTACGTTTATGTTACTCATATATCTTAAATAAACCAACAATACATAACACCACACAACAACATCCGTGTTTTTTGCTCCAACTGCCTCACTCATCTTTAATTTTTTTTTTAGTTGCATTACGCATAAGAGAAGTGACGTGAATCACTCCTTTTGATTCCTACCTCCGATGAAAAACCTTCCACAAGAATGGCGACCAGAAGATTAAAAAGAACGTAATTTCCGAAAGTCATCAACGCTACGAAATAAAGGGCAGCCCAGTGAGATGTCTTCTGCATACCGTTAAAGAGAACAACGTTCCAGTCCTCCTGCGTAAGGATCTACATAAAAAGAAGAATGGGAAGAGACTTTTGCTACATATAACGACGCGGATATCTATACTTGTTTGATGAAACACACGATTGGTAAGACGTTATTTTAAATTTGAAATGTGTCAGAAATATTACAAAACAGATAAATAATCTCACATATTTTTAATTAAAGTTTACGTCAGTTGGTACATTTTTTATCTCAATAAATAAGATTATACACACGTACATATATATATATATAGTTATATCTACACAAAAATAAGATCTTTTTTTAAATCAACTACGTTCGGAATCTTCTTCTACTGACTATATGCAAAGACATAAATATTAGATTACACAAAATATTAGATTCAACCATTCAAGTTTTATATAGAGGCGCATAGTAACAAATACTGGTGTATAAAAAAACAACAGACAAACAAAACGTCTTACCAATCAGTGTCAATATATTTTATGAATATATGCATGCGTTAAATGTTTTTTCTATCACGAATTTCTCTTCGAGAGCTTTGCTTGCATTCGCTTATATTAGTTTTCGATATAATATATCGATTATTTTTAATTTACTTCTTTCAGCCTTCACACGCGATGTTTAAAAATTGAAAAAAGAATTGTATTAATTACACGTGCAAATGTCGTTATATAGTACAGCAGTGTTAACAGTTATAATTGTTTGTAGCAATGTTCAATTATATAAATTACATTTATACTTAACTTTTGCTCATAACGTCGATAGATATAAATATAACCCAAAAAAAATTTAATGAGATTAATATTTATGCATTTATTATGTGCATACACTTGTACATAGAAACAAATATCCATTATCACGCATATAGGAAAATATCAACATAACATAGGAATTATTCATCTTTTGCATGCCCAGTGATGAGATGTAAAGCATATTTTTCCAAAACATAAAAAAACCAAAAAAAGCAAAATTTTTATTAGAAATATTGTAAAATTAGAGATTTGTTTTCTTATATAGACCCTGTTAAACATAACATGTAATTATTTGTCATAAGATGTGCGAGGAGTTGATTGTGTCGCGATAAATTTAAAAAAGTCACTTATGTATATTATGCGATACATTGTCACACGCTGCATCGAATGTGTGCATGTAATAAAACACAGAAATACGTGATAGAAAGGCAGAAACTAGCACGAGCGGCTTTCTGCCGCACTTTATGTACATATTATAGTTGCCTCACACATGGATGATGTATATATATATAAACTAGAATCAAGATTAAAAACACGATCGTAGGTGGTAGTTCGTCGCCGCGCAGTTTGATCCGCGCGAGCGAACAGGATGGAGAAGTATGAACGTCGACATGTAACGTATACCGTTGCACGCAATGTAAATACAAAAGCAAACCATTAAAGGCTCCGTTGCTCGGTACGGATAACAAAGAGACAAGAATGGAATAAAGCGTGGGTGGGGAAAAAAACGAAGGGACTCATACATTGGGGTTTCGTTTGCTCAAACAACGAAGAAATATATATATATATATATATATATATATATATATATATATATATATATATATAACG
>QVOA01006287.1:0-10600 GCA_014825685.1 Pseudomyrmex cubaensis | reverse complement strand
TATGAAGCTTTGCTCGGTTTTTGCTAGCAATTTGCTGTTACTTTTTGTCGGCAAGCTTTGGCAACAAAATCCAAGCCTAATGCGGACACGGTTGATGCCAATTTGCTAAGTATGTTTGCTTAACCCTCGGGGAACACACTGGGTCAATTTGACCTTATTCGTCGACTTTGGTTTCTTGAGAATATCAATATAAATTTTTAGCCAAAAATATTGAAAATTAAGAAAAATATGATTTTTTATTCAAAACTTTTTTTTTACAAAATTGTTTTTTTGCAACATGTTTTTTACAATATTAATAATGTTAACAACACTTTTAAACTATATAGGCTTATTCCAAAATGTTCAGAATATATCCGAAAATTTTTTCAAGCCAATCGGATAGGTGCATTTTAAATGGTAGCATCTCAAAAAGTGGACAAGGTCAAATTGACTCAGAGTGTTCATTTTGTTTGAAAAAATAGGTGTGTTCCCCGAAGATCAAAATTGCTGATAATTTGCTAGCAAATTGCGAACAAATTGTTTACTGGGTATATACAGTTACTTATCTTCTACTGAATATTTGCTTAGAGCCTTAAGCAAATTTTAAAGTCAAAAGCTTATAATTCTAATTATATAATGTGCACGTGCAGGAAGTGCATAATGTCTTTTTTTTAATTTATTTGCATTTATCTCTTTATCGAACTGTTATCTTCGTAAATATTCCGTTTTATAAGACGTAACGAGCTGAATTTACATGTTACGCGTGTCGGATCTCCTCTGAACTAGATTATTTCTGTTACAGATCAAGAATGACAAGCTGGAACGTGATATTTAGTCTGTTTTTTCTGGTTATTTATAAAAGCCGATCAGGTATGTAATGAAATTCTTGCTCTTTTACTATCTCATCTTTATCTTGGCCTTACATGCGGTTCATGCGTTTGTATAGCGTTGACTAAAAAATCGTAATTTTTTTATCACGCATGCATTTCCATTTTGATAAGCTCCAGTTCGTATTCAAATTTTCAGATTTTGATATTTTTTAATTTGCAAAAAACAATAGTCGAATATTTTGCCGAATTGTACAAAAATTATGAACATATACAAATTCATCTTATATAAGAAGGAAAGGTAAACAATAGATAAACTGATAAACTTAGAAAAGTATTTAATCGATATATTATATATGATATATAATCACTTTGTTTAGAGACGATAATAACAGCGCACAATGATTTCGGTCTCGCACCGATCGATCCTGAAATCTGCGACGTGGTCGATTGGAAGCAACATGCGTGCCGGCGAACGTGCAAGGATGATGCGGCGCCTTTAGACTGTTATTATACCTTCAAACTTGAATATTATCACACAATGAGCAAAGCGTGTTACGATTGTCCCTTCAACATCACAGATTGTTTTCGACCTCACTGTGTCTCGGCAGACGGCATAAAACGATCTATCTTAGTTGTGAACCGGCAGATGCCGGGCCCGCCGATCGAGGTGAGTAATTTCGAGACAAATTGGTAGATTTATTGTCTTTTTAATTTATTCTCTGAAGTATCCGCGCTTATATATAATAATATTATTTTATATTTTATATTTGACGACTATCATGTTACAATGACTGTAAAATAATATGCTATATATATATATTTAACTTATACACAAGATTCCCGGCGAGATCTATTCTGCACAATGAGCACGTCTTTTAGTAGCGAGTTGTTTAATAAGCACTCGATTTTCTGACGTATCAGGAAGAATTATATTGTTCGCGCGATTATATTTTCGCTCGCTTCCTTCTTCTAGATTCTAAGATTTGATTGCGATTCACAGCTACCAGATGTAAAAATAGAATTGTCTGTCAGGTAATGTACGTGCACCTGAGTCACGGTATATTACCAATCGGTCGGCCGTGTCGTGGTTTTTTAATAACACATTACTTATTTGCTGGAAAACGATATTTGATCGTTATCATGCAATCTGCACCGATAAAACAAGATTGCGGAGTTAAATTGCTAATTAGAAAACAACACTGGAGTTTTTTAATATATTTACTTGAATTCTAGGTGTGCCAAGGTGACAGGATAATAGTTGATATGATCAATTTCTTGCACGCGGAGAGCACCACGATGCACTGGCACGGACAGCACCATCTCACCACGCCATACATGGATGGTGTACCCTACATATCGCAATGTCCTATCCCTCCCGGTGCGACTTTTCGATACAATTTTATCGCCACCGAAGCCGGCACGCATTTTTGGCATTCCCATTTAGGCAAGTTTTTTTATTGTTATTTTTTACATTTTATGGTAACAGAATGTCTAAAAAACGTATAATAAGTTAACCTTCAAGCTGCAAATCAGAGTCATTCGTGTCCTCGCAAAATCTACTTGCGTTTATAACTTACAGACGAGGGAAGGGAAAAAGGGGTCCGACCCCGTTCTAAAAAAAGTTGTATAGGAGGGGAACGGCCAAGTTTCAGATCTTCAGTACAATTTTTCGACAGCAAAACAAAACAAAATTGAAACCAAAAAAAAAAAAAATCAAAACTATTTAATAAAATGCAATAGCATAATTTTTTTATAAAAGCTGCAACCTTTATCTTCAATTTAAGCACTTTTTTTGGTCAATTTGGTCAATGTTTTGGAAAGTTATGACTTTTTAAACAAAACTACATACATTTCGAGTTACTATACACTCGAGTTACTTTGTTTATTTTAAAAAATTACTTAAACAAATTAATTTTTTTTCAAAATGTTTTGATTGATCTGTAAAGTAGGTTTAAAGATACTACATAAATTTTTTTCATGATTTTTTTATAAATTTTACATAGAGAAAAATTCAATGGGACATAAACGATCTTGAGTTGCGGATAGAAGATGCCAAAAAAACGCTTGCAGTTTGAAAGTTAATAATATTTTTCTGATTAATTATTAAAACACACTAATTTTAGATCTGAATTAATGTTTATCGATTATTCATTTTTGTAATAAACAGTGTGTTTTCGCACGATTAATTTTTTGTCATTTATTTAGAATATCGTATTTTTGCGTGCAGGATTTCAGAGGGGCGATGGTGTGTTCGGATCGTTAATCGTTCGTGTTCCTCCGAAAGCCAATTGGCACAAGGATCTTTACGATTACGATGAACATACGCTAACAGTTGCTGATTGGGTTCACGAGTTAGGTCTTCCCAAGTTCTTGGCGCATCATCATTCGGATGGCGACAACAAGCCGCCAAATTTATTGATAAACGGTCTTGGCCGTTTCGGTGTTCAAGATGAAAACGAAACTTTAACCAACATGCCTATCACGACATTCGTAGTGAAACCGGTATGTTTTAGTTAAAAAAAAAAAAAACAATTTAGTTACTGTCTAAATTATTTTTTTCTCGATATGTAGATGTTACTTCAATTTAGTCACTTATTCTACATTTACGATTTATATTTTCAGAACTTTCGATACAGATTTAGACTGATTAATGCAGAATTCCTTAATTGCCCAATTGAAATCTTTGTTGATAATCACACTTTACATGTGATCAGTTCGGATGGACGCGACGTTGAACCAATTGAAGGTACGATCTCACTTTTTATATACATTACGTGTACTACTGTTTCTATACATAAAAAAAATTGTTGTTGATCAATTGCGTTACATATTTATAAATAATATGATGTAATAAATTTCAACATCGGAAAAAACTAATTATAACCAAAATTGTTGCGTTTGTACGTTAGCCGATTCTTTGGTGAGTTACGCCGGTGAGAGGTTTGATTTCATAATCGAAATGAACCAACCAGTGGACAATTATTGGATGCGATTTCGAGGACTGATGGACTGTGACGAGAGATTTTTGAGCGCCCATCAGGTCGCGATATTGCGATACGAGGGCGCTCCCGAAGACGAACCGCAAGCAGAAGTTTCATACGATCACGTGAGGGAAGGACTAGTACGTAAATGAACACATTTTCACGACTTCTTCTCAGAATGTTTCTTCTCAGAAAAAGCGTTGCCTAAAGTAGTTTGCAAAAGATTTAAAAAAAATAACAACGATTATTTTCATTTTCAGCAAGTGAACGCTCTAAATAAGGGAACTGAAACAAATGACAGTGTCAGTATGCCGATGTTAAATGCGATGGACGACGATGACGCTTTGAACACTAAAGAACCAGATTATCAGTTTTATATATCATACGATTTTTATAAGAAAGACAACCCGCACTTTCACCGCAAGAACTTGTATGGCTTTCACCAAGGTAAACAACTTTAGATAAATTATAAATAAAAACTAAATCAAGAAATATATCTATACAATAATATTTTATAAAATAGTTTTATAAATTAATATTTAAATTTATTTTCGAATTATTTATATTATTTCATGCAATATTTCTGTTATTATTTCTGACAGTGAAAGATAGAAAACAGCAATTGTTAACGCCGCAACTGAATCATATATCGATGAAGCTGCCGCCATTTCCGCTTCTGTCTGAAAGAGACCGCATCGAGCCGAATCAATTTTGTAACGCCAGCACGGTCGAGGGATGCGAGGACGACTACTGCGCCTGTACTCATGTGCTCCAAGTTAAGCTCAACAGTGTAGTGGAATTGGTTCTGATCGATGAAGGTAAAATCAATATATAAATAACGTGTTTTTTTTTATTTACATTCCTAAGTGTTCAAATTTCCTCGTAAATAAAAAAAAATATCGGTAGGTGTTCCGTATGACGCGAATCATCCGTTTCACCTTCATGGTTATCAGTTCCGCGTCGTGGCTATGGAGAAAGTAGGGAACACCACTACCGCCGCTGAAATAAAGGAACTGGACAAGCAAGGTTCGATAATCAGGAAGCTCAAACGAGCACCTTTGAAGGATACGGTGACTGTGCCCGACGGTGGTTACACTATCGTGCGATTTCACGCCGTTAATCCAGGTAAGACTTCGAAGTAAATTAAACAATTAGCTCTAAAACCAAGTGCACGAGTAATAAAGATAATTTTCGAAGAAACATCAACATCATTGTCATTTGTTGAAAAGAGGACACAGTGTTAATTAATCTTACGATTATTCAGGATACTGGCTGTTCCATTGTCACATCGAATTTCACGCGGAGATAGGTATGGCGTTGATCTTCAAGGTGGGTGAACACGAGGACATGTTGCCCGTCCCTCGTAATTTCCCCAAATGCGGCGACTGGAAATCAATGGACAATCAGATGGAAATTAGTCCGGAAAAAAGCGTGATTGCAACGACGACCGAAAAAGCGTCGGAGAAGGAACGATATCTCGACAATAAGATAGAGCAATTTCTGAAATCTATGGAGTATTTCGAGCGCCTGTTTGAATCGCGAGCGTCATCCGCGCTATCGTTCACTCCGAGCATAGAGCTGACAGTCTTTGCTCTTTCTGTTATAAGCTCTGTTCAAATGTGTTTGTTATGAAACATTTGTCTACGTAAATGAGCTTTGTCGGAACTATATTTGTGGGAATTCTTCAGTAAGACTTATTTTTTGTAAATTGGCAACTATTTACTTTTTTTTCATACACATTCCGAATAGATATATATGACAATTGTTGCACGATGCAGCGTAAAAATGTGATCAATAAGGTAGTCGTATATTAAAACCTGCCAGCATTAACGAAAGTTTTAACAAATATATTCACGACGAAATATATTTGTTAAAAGAAGTATATGTTATTGTCGATAGTTAAAAAATTGACAACTTTAAATAGAAAAAAGTAGCACGTAAAATTTTACATTATTATAGATTTAGTTTTTCACTTCTACTGTGATATAAAGACATAGTCGTAGATTTTTAAACTTGCAAGATATAAATTGTATTATTTACTTGGAAAATATTGACCACTTAAGTTATAATCAACAATGTTTTACAACATAACATTTCTGTCCACGACTATACATTACAATCGTCTTAATAATTATTAAACTATTTGCAATGTGACTGCATATTGTACATATAATGTACATATACATATACATAACATTCAAATGTAATCAATATTTGAGATTTGTAACTTATAACCACGCGTTATCACAAAAATAATTGCATGTATAAAGTTTATTTCTATTAAATGTATGCATGTTAAATGTATGAATGCGTGTACAATATAAGTTATTGCTCTGAAGCATAATGATCAAAAACTACCATTAGAATAATTTAGAACATCTAGAATATACAAATGTGTTTGTTACACAAAACTCAAAATGTAACATAAAATATATATTTGTATAAATGTAATTGCAAAAATATTTATATTGTGTGAATATTCGTGTAACAATATAATCTAAACTCTGTAAAAATTAGTTTATTTATATTTCCTTACATTTCCTAACATACATAAGATTATATATATAAAATTCCGACATAAGTTTTGTACTTGAAATGCGAAAATATCAAATACTAAATAAATAATAAATAAATTGTATCTTATGATAAAAATATCATTTCTTACAAATATTTCCATTTAGTTCTGTATGCTTGTGTTTATATTACATGTCCGAATATATTTGTTCAGCGCGATCACATCGGGTATTCCCCGCCGAGTGTTTCTATTACACGAGAAGATAGTACGTAGCGGTTTTACCGGGAAAATAATGAGCTATATCACTCAGATGTACATTGGAAACACACACAGACGTTTTATTTTGGCTAGTTAAAACTTTATATATGTGGTCTCATAGATATAGTAAGTAATGTAAAGTTTTGAAATAATGTGTAAGTGGGTGATAAATGTGCGAAGCTCTGATGTGTCAATTCTTACAGTTGCAAGAAGCACGCCGTTGTTATATTAAAGAAACAGCTCATACGCATTTACAGAAATTGAAACTTGTGGTAAGTGCAATTTGTATTATTATTAAATCGTGTAAACGACAACAAATTTAAGTTAACTCTTGAAATAATATTGGCTAAAATAATAATAGTAAACTCGCTTGTAATAACAACAATAAATAAAATTTAATAAGGTCTGTATCGAGCCATATAAAAGTTCTTAAATTTATTAATAAAGAGATAACAAAAAAGTTGTGAATATACAATACAAACGTTTCTGCTCTTACTTGAGCCCTTTTCAGTGTACATACAATTAAATAATCAAATAAATAATTACGCCATGACATTAAGGCATTTATTTGATTATTTAACTGTACACTGAAAAGGAGACTCAAGTAAGAGCCAAAACGTTTGTATTGTATATTCACAACTTTTTTGTTGTCTTTTTATTAATAAATTTAAGAACTTTTATATAGCTCGATACAGACCTTATTAAATTTTATTTAATATCGGCTAACTTCTTTTTATCTCAGATAGTTCTCAAATAATTTTTCCAATCCGTTTTCTAGAATTCCTTCTCTCTACTGATATAAATGTACATATATATTATTATTAACGTAATGCTGTAAAATAGTTTATGTTGAAGGTTAATTCAAATATTAGAAAATTATATAATAAAGAAATTTATTTGAAATTATCGTATAATTATAACGTAACGTCATATAATTATAATATAACGTTCATTACATTTCATATTTTTTACATAATTTGTAAAGCATACACATGGTGTTTGCACTTGTACATCTGATCGTCTCTAAAAGCCATAAAAATATACTAACTAAAATGTTTTTTTGTTTGCTGTAATATAACTTTAATATGTAGAAAACCTTTGACGAGAGAGAGTAATGAAAATATATATTTTACACACATTGTGCTTGTTTACACATACATACATACACACACACACACAATAAATATACATACATATATATATATATATTTATATTTTTCATAAGAACACTAATGTCCGCTTGTTTGTTTATACTTAGGTTTTGAACACAATTTGTTCTCTTCGTATTCCTTAATTCGAAGATGGTTTTTAGAAGAAGAATTTACCGCTAAAGAGAGAAAAAATAATCGCCAAAAAAATTCACGCTGAAAATTTATCAATAGCTACTCAAAATATCAATGCTACTTGTAATTTAGAAATTATGGCAAAAGAGCGAAATACAATCGACTGTGTGTTATGTTACGAAAACGCAAACTCCATGAAAAAAGCCATGAAAAACTTTAAAAAAATCATAAAAATTGGCGTTAAAGATGAGAAGAGTGTTGATGCTACAACCGATAATACGCGATACAAAGTGCGCGTTGCTATCGGCGATTCGGGCAATCGCCCAAATGCTGGTAAGACGCGAAAGGATAAACAACGCCAATTGACATGCGACTTCTGTCAGAAAAGGTTCAATCACACCGGAGACTTCAACAAACATCGGAGAAAACACACCGGCGAGCGGCCTTACACATGTAACAAGTGTCAGCAGAAATTCTCTCACGTATCTAATCTTGCCAGACATCAACGAGTGCATTCCGGAATAAGGCCGTTCTCTTGCGAGATCTGCGGACGTACTTTTGCCCGTAAAGACAAGCTGTCTGATCATTTAACGACGAAGAGTTGCAACACGAAGATTCGTAATCAAATCAATCAATAGCAGCAACAGAACAAAAACAATTGTAAATTGTAATATTATAAAAAAGTAAACAGCATACAAATGAAATAAATTAAAATAAAATAAAAGTGCAAAAGAAACAATAATTTCATATAAAGGTCAATATAATATCTCTTAAATTAAGATTTTACATATGTTAATATCTCTGAGGCATTCTTTATAATTCTATAAAAAATTAATGTTTATTTATATTCTGCGGTATAAGTTTGAGAAGAGATTAATAAGAATTATATAATATAAAATTATTTTTATCTATATATATTGATAAATAAACACAGATTTACTTAAAAATTTATATTGTAATGAAAATATGTAATTGATGATGTATTGATCAAGCAACATCGTCTCTCTTTCGTTATATCATGTTAAAGTATGTAACAACACACAACAAAGTAGAGAGTAGATCCATGAAGAATACAAATTTCTTTGTGAAAATAAGTTATTTCCTAACAAATGTACAGAAAAAAAAATTATACAATACGTATTAATGTGCACAGAATTATACAGTATGCATTTCATGAATGTTTGCCGTCGAGTGGGGTGTACGTGTAAGAAGCATCCTTCTGAAGTGGTCGCTGCAGAGGATGTGCCAACAATTTCGCCATATTATCGTGTATCTTGGCGGCGTTTCTGCCCACCTCAAAAATATAAGAAAAGCCCATGGTATCCAAAGCTGCGATTTCGGCGTATACCTCCTCGCATATGTCGTCGTCACTAGGTGGCTCGTGCACAAACAGCACATCCAAAAAGAAATATGGATTTTCTGTCAAGCTCTCCAAGTACTTTTGTCTCGTATAAAATTTCGGAACAGAGCTTGAACGTCCATATATCAAGATTACACGCGAGACGAATGCCGGCTGATGTTTGGACGGTATCGCTATTCGCGCGTGTATCGTCTCAAACAGGTTTCCCAGATCATAGGTTTTTTGCTCTTCATCTAGCGTGTTCTCCTCTAAGCCCTCCAAATAATTGAACACAGTCTTGGTGTTGCTAGTGTAATCGCAAAGCCAGCACGTGTCCAGTGCTTCTAGACTCATAAGCGCGTACTGATGCACACCGGGTTGAATAGTGGACTTGGCGCAGACAAAGTTCTCCACCACACGTTTGATCATAAACAACGGCGAGTACGTTGCGCCCGTACCGAGCTTGAAGGGCGTGCATTGTTGCTCTTTCACAGTGTCAATAACGAGTAATATCTTCTCGGGTAAATTGAGTTCAGGTACGTTCTTGACGAAGATGTTTTCCGTGGTGGTACTCGCAGTATCGCTGGTCGTTTTACTGTCCACGGAATTATTGTTTTTCCGCGTGCTCTTTCCCTGTTGTGGCTGCGTGTTGTTGTACTCGAGAGTAGCGACGGTCTGCAATCTTTCAGATATTATCTGGATCTCGTTGCTCGATTCTTTGTCTGACATATTTCTAACCTAAATACCCACCAGTGGCGGGCAAACCTAACCTCGTTTTTCTTTCTATACGGTTTGAGACGCAATTTTCTCGACCGATTATCAAGTATCTCGTAAAGCTTCGAAATAATTCGCACAGTCTTACATGGCGTGTAAATTTTGTGCAACACTGTGCAATAACCACTTGTTCTCTGTCCTTGACTTCAAACTGCTCCGAACAGTCGTAAGTGTTTAAAAGATGCTTTACAGTGTTACCAACGGAGCCAAGCGGATCACAAAATAAAACCGACAGCGCAGTATAACTTTTGAGAACCGATAAATGGCAATCGTCATAAAACTTCTTTTATGCATCACATATGTGTTTTTATTGTAGGTAGACTGTATGTAGTAGACTGTGATAAAAAATTGTGTTTGATTTTGTGCTTAGCTGCGGCCGAGTACGGTGGAGCAACAAGCAACAACCCATTTTCAAACGATATACAATCGACGTAATTTATCGCCTCTTGATTTTCGTTTTATTTAAAAAGTATAAATAAACATACTTTGATTCTAATACGACACCGATAGAAAATTTCTGATTGAAATAAATCCTGAAACCAAAAATTATGTGTAGTAGCAGAGAGAAGCCTGAGAGCGGCCAGGCCCATAAGAGTTTTTACGATCGCTTTTCGTGGACATGGTTCTATTCCGTGCTAAGT
>QVOA01006286.1:0-10596 GCA_014825685.1 Pseudomyrmex cubaensis | reverse complement strand
ATTTTTCTGCATATTATTAAATATTTTCAATATTAAATTATATAATGTTTTTATATATTTGTCTTTATAATAATCCAAACAGTGTGATACCACACACACACACACACAAAAAGGACAAAACTAGCATGGGCGTGAACATGCGACCCACGGACTACTAGCGCGGGGCTTAGTCCGCTGTGCCACGCCGCCACTTCGAAAAACCTTCTTTTCGAATTGTACTTAAGTAGCATGCAAAAATTCAAACTACGATTTCTCGCAAATGCTTGAGAGTTGCATTGTCTCCGAATAGCATTTGTTATTTCTATATGCGTACTACCATTCTGCAAAATTTCATCAAAATCGGTGATCCACCGGATGTACACTCTCCTTGTTAGTCGTGCCGAAAAAAATAGACGCGTCAGGCGTGAGAAAATAACGAATAGTCGTGGATTTCAGGCGATTGAACAATGTAACCATTGGAGACTCATTTTTCCTGCCAAATATAACGGAGATACTTAACCAGCTCGGGAATGCCAAGTATTTTTCAACATTGGATTTGGCGTCTGTCTATCACCAAATTCCAATGAAAAAAGAAGACAGAGAGAAAACAGCATTCTCAACCGTACAGGCACAATCACAAATTACGATTGTACTCGTAATTTGTGATTGTGCCCGTACGGTTGAGAATGCTACGGACCAAATGCCCTTCGGTCTCAAAAACGCACCAGCAACGTTTCAGAGGTTGATGAATGCAGTTCTGACAAGATTGCAAGGAATATAATGTTTTGTGTACCTGGATGATATCGTCATCCACGGGGCCAGTTTCGAGGAACACGCGAGAAGATCAAAGAGGTGTTCAATACATTAAGAGAACACAATCTCCGGTTGCTGCCAGATAAATGCGAATTTTTTCGCAGAGAGATGACGTCGGACACAAAATCACGGAAAACGGAATTTCGCCAGATCCTAACAAGGTGCGCGCGGTAAAAGAGTTTCCTATCCCAAAGAAAGTAAAAGAAATAATAAGCGTTTATAGAGTTGGCGGAGTATTACCAACAATTCATTGAAAACTTCTCGAAGATCGCGAAACCCCTGACACAGTTATTAAAAAAGGGAACAGAATACAGAAGTGGGAACACGAACAGCAGTTAGCATTCGAAACGTTAAAAAACCAGCTGAGCAAAACACCACTCCTGGCATACCCGGACTTCATGCGAGAGTTCATTGTCACTACGGACGCATCGGGTTACGCAATCGGGGCCGTGATATCGCAAGGCGAGATAGAATGCGACAAGCCGATCACGTACGCGAGCCGAGTGTTGAATAAGGCTGAGCGTAATTACAGCACCACCGAAAAGGAGTTGCTTGTAATCGTGTGGGCTGTAAAGCACTTTAGGCCGTATTTGTATGGAACGAGGCTCAAAATTGTAACAGATCATCGAGCGCTAGTCAGGCTATTTAATATAAAAGATCCCGGATCGTGACTTGTACGATGGCGATTAAAAAAATGCGAATCCTGTCAGAAAAATAAGCTAACGAGAAAATTTAAAGCACCAATGGTAGTAACAGACACACCGCGAGAACCATTCGAGAAATGTGCTCTCGATATAGTCGGGCCGTTACCAATGACAAACAGTGGAAATAAGTACCTCCTCACGTTTCAGGATAGCTTAACAAAGTTCAGTAAAGCGTTGCCTATTCCGAGTCAGGAGGCAGCTACCGTGGCAAAAGAATTTGTCACAAAAATAATCTGCGCACACGAAATCCCTGGAACGATTTTAACAGATTAAGGGATCACTTTCGTCAGCGAACTCTTCAAGAACGTGTTATTGCATATCAATAAAATACAAACTACCGCATATCACCCAGAAAGCTACGGCGCGTAAGAAAGATCTCATCGGACGTTAGCTGAGTACATATGTCACTACGTAAACGAAGATCAATGCGATTGGGACAAATAGATTCTGTATGCGATGTTTGCGTACAATACGACGCCGCATACATCACCGGGCTATACACCGTTCGAATTGGTGTTCGGGAGACGAGCGGAGTTGCCGACGACACTGACAAAACCGTTGTCAGTACAATATAATTTAGATAATTACGCGCAAGAGCTCAAAGAAAGATTGCGGGCTAAATCGTGTAGCGAGAGAAAATCTTAAAGAGGAGAAAGAAAAGGCTAAGAGGTGCTATGATAAGAAAACGAAAGCACCAACGTTCAAAATAGGAGACAGAGTACTTGTTTACGACGAGACTCTACGGAGGAGGCGATCTGAGAAGTTAGAATCGCTCTAGACAGGACCGTTTGAGATAGTCGGAAAAACATCTGACGTAACATACTCAGTGAAAGCAAAGAGGCGCGTGCAAAGCGTACATGCAAACCGGCTAAAAGCTTTTATTAAAAATTAAGTAACTTACCGCTACTCCGAGTCGGAGAGGGTGATGACAGGCGGCGTGGCGAGGGGCGGAGGCTCCAAAACCATTACTTCGTCGTCGTTCTCGTCCGCCTCGAAGCCGTGAGCGCCAAGGAAGTTCCGGAAAGAGCTCGAGTAGAGAGGCGGTGGAAAATCCTCATCTACGTCCGGGGAGGCGGGCGGCGGCGACCGCACACACAAAACGGCAACCTCGTCCGTCGGCGTCGGGGAGCAGGAAAGGGTGTCATCGTCCGTCGGCGGCGGCGATCCCTCGGGATTGCGAAGTGTAAAAAACCCCTCAAAACTGGACAAGGCACAAGACGACACTAAGTCACAGAGCCCGCAAGGGGGCTCACACCGGTGCGGCAAACTAAATCCCGACACGATCGACAGGATAAAAATTTGTCGTTTTGAAAAACTTTTCAAAATAAGAACCTGACAACTAGTGACATATAACGGTCAACAAGGCACTGGCACTTGTCATCGCGAGGAACCGCGTCCCGAGGTGTAGAATAAAAGAAGCTTGCTAGACAGATCAGGTGTAGGTCCGAGAATTAAATATAAAAAGCGATTTAAAACTGCCTAGATAAACATTTATGAGAGCGCAGCTCGAAATTCTACCATGTGTAAGTGGTTAGACGGTTATAGAAGTAAACTTCTGTTTCAGAATAATCCTGTTTTGCGGCCTTGGAGTTGGCACTTACGAGGTGAAAAAGTTTGACAAAAATCCAAGAATTTTTTTTGAACAACATTTCGGAGAACATTGTCAAATAGAGTCACATATTACAGAAAATAAGTATTAGCCTAGATACAAATACAGTCAATGAACGGCACGAACAGCTAAATAATTTCGTCAAAGAAATGCTACATTACTGCAGGGAGCTAGATAGCATAGACCACGTAGTCAGAGGAGTTTGCAATACCATGGTTGCATTAATTAACAAAGAAAACGAACAACTGAGTAATATGAGCGCGTTAAATTTCTGAGCTATAGAGCGGAGAAGAAAAAACGCGGTTTAATAGACGGAGTCGGATCAGTAGCTAAATATCTATTCGGAGTAATAGATGCGAGTGAGAAATTAGTAAACGATCACTTGAATGCGGTAGATATGGAACAGGAAGTTCTTAAAAGCGCAGTAAAAAACCACCTTCAAGTTATAAATAAGACAGTGTTTCATATATATAAACTGGAAGACAAGTTACAATAGAACGAGAATTTATTGCTAAATGTAACGAAGCGTCTAGGTGTGTGTTTGGATGACTACGCACAGCGGCAAATATTAACAGAATACTTTATGACCGTCAATGCAGTAATGGCAGATCTGTTAAGAGATACACCAAACGATGAATACGCACAGCGGCAAATATTAACAGAATACTTTATGACCGTCAATGCAGTAATGGCAGATCTGTTAAGAGATACACCAAACGAATAATAGAGTTCGTGCTCTACACTTCAAACGAGGAGTAATACACCCTGCAGTAGTGGTGTCACAAGAGGCGGTGCTGATGCAGCTAAAGGAGGCAATACCGAAACTACACAAAGGAATGCATTTCCCGTTTCAATTCTTAAAACAGCACTGGTCTGTTATCGACAAATTAAGAGAAATAGTAGCATATGTAGAAAATGCAGCGGTAGTGGTGATACTAAAGTTACCTTTGGTATCATTATCTGGAAATGAGTTAGTGCATGTGTTTCCTTTACCTGCACACAGCCACGACAACATGTACGTGTTTGCTGACGTTAGGTATAATTTAGTAAGCGTAGACAAAGAAAGGAAAACGTATTCACTCTTGTCAAAAGACGAGCTAGGTCATTGCAAGGTGATAAACGGACAATATTTTTGCGATCGTAGTCTCGCCACATTAGATTAGATTAGAACTTTATTGATCCCCTCAGGGTTACAATTAACTTTACACAAAAAATCTTAAACCTATCTTATCAACTATCTTAATACTACCTTACACACTAACTTAAATCTTATTTTACAACAACTCTTACACCTAGCCTAAACCTAACCTATATACACACACACTCGCCTCATCCCTACTCTACCCGGACCTTCCCTTCCGGCAACATTCTCTATTCACCCAGTGCCCTCATTCACACTTACACATACTTTCCACACTCCTCTCCTCACTCAACGCTTTCCCCTTCTCGTCTCAATCATTCCTCTTCTCCCTCTCCTGCTCCTCTCTCACTTCCCTTCCCCTATATTCCTCCATCTTCCTCAGCCACCGTTCTCCCTCTTCCTCCTCCCCCAGAACCATCTCCAGCATGTCCTCCCAATTCCCTTCCGCCTCCCATACCCCACAATCTTCCCACGTGCCTCCAACTTTCCTCCACCAAACCACACATTCTACACATTCTTTCCCCCTCCTCCTCACAGTACCTTCCCTCCCTCATCTCGTTCCCTAACCGAAACCTGGCCATCCTCTGGCACTTACTCTCCTTCCACCCCTTTCTTAAATATCCCGGCACCCCTTCTTTATGTATCCTTCTATACTACTTATTGTACTTCGAATTCCTTATCCTCTTCCATCTCTCCTCCCTTTGCATCATTCTCTCTGTCTCTCTATCAATAACGAAGCTTTCCACTCTCCCCTCTCCCTCATCTTCCCTAATCCCACTTCTCTCTCCTCATAAAACTTTATCCTATCCTTTTCCCATTCCGACAAGTTCTCCCCACTCTCCTCTCTATCTCTAATCTCTTTCAAGCATAACCTTGCTCTCTTGCTACCCTCCCCTCTTTCCAATCTCTTCTCAAATCTCCACACCCTTTGCCCCATTCTGCCTCTTACTAGATCCCTCTGCACTTCCTCCTTTACCATGTACCCCGGAGTTCTCTAATCTACCTCTAATAACCATCATATATATCTGTCCTGTAACCTCTCCACGCTATTTCCTCCAACCCTATACTTCCACCACATACTCTACCACTGACCAAACCAACGTATCGAATAGCCACAGCTTTCTACTCTAATCACCACTAAATTTCCTCTTCCCAATTCCCCGTACTTTACTCATAATTGCCGCTCCTTTCCTCACTCTTTCCATTATCTGCGCCTCCCTCCCCTTGTTTCTCTGAAATATGTACTCCAAATACTTAAACTCTTTCACCTCCTTTAGTCTCTCTCCTTTCCACCACCATTCTAACTTTTTCTCCCTCCTTCCCTCTTCCTAAATCTCATTATTTTCGATTTCTTTACATTCACTTCCAAACCCTTCTTCCCCAGATACTTCTCCAACCCTCTTATCATCCCCCTCATTCCTTCCTCTCCCTCCGCCAGCAACACCACGTCATCCGCATAAGCCAAAACAAAAATGCTTCTACCTTCTACCTTTACCTCTCCCCATCCATTCCTACCCATAAAATCCTCCATGTCTGCTGTCAACAAGTTGAACAGGCATGGGCTCAACGGGTACCTTTGCCTCACCCCCCCTATCTGTCCAAAATTCATTTCCCAACTTCCCTCGCTTTCACCCTATTCTTCGTTTCTTTATATAAATCCCTACACCTTTCTACTAATCCTTCCCTTACCTTTCTTTTCCTCTTCGAGTTCAGCAAAATCTCCCTATCACCCGTGTCGAAGGCCGCTCTCAAATCTAAAAACAGTGCTATCAGACTTCTCTCCTTTCTACTCAAATTCCTGCTAGCCAGATAATTTACCACATATATATTGTCAGCAGTCCCCTTCTCCGCCTGATTCTTCGGCATCAATTTTTTTCCCTTCACCTCTTCCCTTATCCTCTCCACCAATACTTCTGCATAAACCTTATATCGCGACCCGGCCAGCGTCACTCCCCTATAATCTTCTACCCTGTTGCCTTCTCCTTTTTTCAGCACCGGCACCACTATTCCCTCGCTCCACTCATCAATCCACCCCTCCCCTGCCCAGATCCTCGGCCCCGAGCCTCATACATATATTCCAAACCCAATCCTGCATATTTCCCCTTCCAAACTTCCACATTTCTTCCGGATGGTATACTATCCCCTCCTGCCGCTTTTCCATCCCTCAACTTTCCAATTGCTCTTACAATTTCCTCTCTTCTTATAACCTCTTCCTTCTTCCCCTTCCTTATACCTACTTTCTCCTTTCACCACTTTCCAATCCACCTCCCAACTGCTTTTTGCAATAGTCCTCCCATTCCCCTACCTCAATCCCACTACCTTCTTTTCTCCTTTTTTTTTCTTTCCCTATTCACCACCTCCCACATATGCCCCATCGTTCTCGCTTTCTTCACCACCTCCCAAGCTCTGTTTTCCTCCTCCCTTTTCTTCTCACACAACACCTTATACCTTTTTGTCCGTTTTTTGTACTCTTTTTTACCCCCCTTCCCTCTCTCCATCTTCTTAATTCCCTTCTCACTTTCTTCTTTTCTTCTTTACACTCTTCATCCCACCATCCCCTTCTCCCATTCCCTACATTACCTACTTCTCCTTCCTTTAGCACTCTTTTTATAATTTTCTTCATATCCTCCCATTCTTCTTCCACTTCCCTTCCCTCATACTTCAACTCCTTCTGCATTTCCTCCATTTCTTTTTCTCTTCCTCTGACCATCTTTTTCATTCCACCTTTCTCTTCATCTCCTTTCTTATTTTCATTTCCCACCCTTTTTCCACCTTTGATCCAAATCACCACCGGGTGATGATCCAAATCCACCTGACCCCCTATTTCCATTCTCTCAACATACTCCTTCGTTCCTACTTCCCCTAAAACATAGTCTATCACTGACTTCCCTCTCCGACCCGTATACATCCATTCCCCCTCCTCGTCTCCTTTTACGTCACCGTTCCATATTACCCATCCCAGTTCTTCAATTCTCTTTAGCAATAATCTTCTTTTTGAGTTCACTTTCTTATCTTTTGACTTTTTTCTTCCCTCCTCCTTTTCCCCTTCCCTCCTCGCTTCTCCACCCTTCTCTCCGGTCCTTGCGTTAAACTCCCCACCCACTATTGTCCTCACTTTTCTTTCTTCCCCTCCATCCACTTTCTTATCTCTTTTAATTTTCCATCTATCCTCCCGTTAATGTACACCCCCACAATCCTCCACCAATTTCCTCCTATCCTCACTCTTCTCACCATTATCCCGTCCCTTCCCATTCCTTCTCTTCTCTTGACTCCAGCTTCCTCTTTATCCCTAACAACATCCCTTTTATAGTCCTTCCTATTTTTCCTACCCGCTCATTGCACCTCCCATCTGAAATTTTTCGGCAGCTTCCCTACAATCCCCGTCCACCCTCTTTTGTCCACCCAAGTTTCCGTTAGGATCACCACGTCCCACGTCAACCCTTCCCCCAAAATTCCTATTCTTACCTTTAAGCCCCGCCACGTTCCAGAACGCCACCCTCTCATTTTCATCTTTCCTCTCCCTCTCATCATTTGTTTCATCTGTCTCCCCTCTTATCTTCCCTACCCATATCTTCCTCTCTCTCCACCCGATTCTTCCCCCGCCTCCTTCCCCTTCTCCCACTGTTCCTTCCTTCTTACCATCCTAACCAGGGTCTCTTTTTCCTCGTCCCGTCTCTACCCCCTCCATCTTTATTCTGTCATCCTCCACCCAGACACTCTTCTTCTTACTTCTCTCTCCCACCGCAATCATCCCTAACCTCCTTCTCACTTCCCTCTCCTTCCACGATAGATCTTCCTCGATCCATATCTTCCTCCCTTTTAATCTCCTCTTCTTATCCCACACTTGCTTTTTGTCCTCCTTCCTCTCCAGCCTTAACCACACCATCTCTTTTTTATTTTCCCTCCTTGTGCTTATCCTTTTCATTTCACTTATCTTCACTTCTTATCTTTTTCAAAAGCTTTTTAATCCTCCAATCACCTTTTTTTTCTTGGGACTCCTTTTATTATTACATTCCTTCTTCTTCTTTCCTCCCTCTTCTTTCCATCTATACTCTTCTCTAACAACCTCAATCTTTCTTCCCACTTGCTTTCCACCTCTACTTCTCTTTTCTCTACCTTCTTCTTTGTCTCTCTCACCTCTTTTCCCCCCCATCCTCTTCTCCAATTTCCTCATTCTTTCCTTCATTTTTTCTCCTTCCATCCTCAATATCTCTTCTCTACTCTTCCAATCCTCCAACTCCCTCTCCATTTTTTTTACCTTCTTCACATAGATCCCCCATCTCCTTCCTTGTCCTCTTTAATTCCTCCCATATCTCTTCTTCCCCCTCTTCCTCCTTGTCGCCTGTATCTCCCTCTTTTCCTCCATCTACTTATCCTTTCGGCGACCTCACCGTCTTCCTGTTCTTCGCAAATAAACACTCCCCTTCCCCTCTTTCTCCTCCTCACCATCCCTCTTCCTCTTCATCTACAAGTCCAATGAGGCAGAGCTCTCGCTTCCCGATCACTCTCTTCTCCCCCTCCATCGCCTTTATCTTCTTCACTCCTAACCCTTTTCCGCCTCCTTCTGCCATTTTATCTCTTTACACTACCTTAAGGCTTAAGGTTTTACCGCCTTAAGGAATTCCCTAGAAAGTTAGAGCTCACCTACACTCTACACCTTCTGCTCCTACTAAACTTTTTGCCCTTACTGCCCTCGCTCCTTCTACTACATTTTCTCATCTAACCTTCCGACTCCTCTTCACCCCTTTACTCTCCTTTTTTACCCAATCCTAGTTACCCTTGTCTCCATCTATACTTTTACTCGCCTCCAACCACTCTCCTGCTCATTTACACACAACCCACTCTCTCTCAACACTGGCTATTTTCTTACAAAATCACAAAATCTACTCGTTACACTCTCAAGCGCAACTCACTATCACGCTGCCGGAAACGGAAGTCTAGTCTCGCCACATATTATGTTAATAATGGAACGTCATGTGAGGTACGCATGTATCTGCGTGAAGATGGTGCGAGGTGTGAGTTAAGTTATTTAGCAACGGATCAAACGTTGTGGATCACGTTGGAAAGTTCTAACATATTTCTATATTCTACGCATAAGAGCGAGCAAATAACAATTCAGTGCAAAGAGCACACGGAGTACGCGGCAACAGTTCGTGGAACGGGTCAGATAACGTTAACCCACACTTCAAATTACTCCCGTACAATCCACACTAGATTAGTGTAACCCGGTAAGTTTCTCGAGTCCATATCTTTCGTCAGATTCAACCAATTTAAACGTCTTTTTTTTTTTTAATGGAAAAAGAGTCACAATTATGATAATATTAGCCAAAAATAGTACTTTATTATAGGAAACAAGATAATTTTCAATAAATAAAAAAGAATTTGAAACTTTTTCACAAAATTTCCTTTTTTTCAAACAGCTGTATTTTTGTAAAAAAAAAAAAGATAAATTACTTAATAAGGTGGTCAATGTAAAGCTGAGAAGTTGTACTTTAAGATACTTTAATACGTTTTTCGATTTATTTAAAAAATTATATTTTTTCAAAGAGCTGAAAAAGTGCTAATTTTAAACTTATCTGTCTGAAATGGATTATCGTAACTCTAAAACTTTTGTAGCTCGTATCTTTGGACAGATTTAACTAATTTAAACGATTTGTTTTTATTTGAAAGAAAAAAGTTCAAGATTATAATTGTAATAATTTCGAACACGTATTTATGAAAAAAATCAGAAAATTTTTTAAAAATAAAAAAAAAATGATAAATTTTATATATTTTTGTATATACAAGTGGTCGATATAAAATCAATTAATACAATACCAAGAAAACTATACATTTTTTATATAATATATTCATATCACAACAAAATATTGCCATATTATTATTATTACAAGTTTTATTGTTTCACGCTGCATTCCATTTTCGCAACGTGTTGACGACACATTGGTTTGTTGCATTTTAAACATTTATAATATGTTTTCTTGTCGAAAGATGGGTGACACCAAACCATACCTTTTCTGTTTTGCCATTTTATTGTCTGCCAGAAAATCACGAATGTCTTGATCATTTGGCAAGTCTTCTGAGCAGACAAACTCTTCTATTTGTAAACGAAAATTTACCCGTAAAGTTGGTGTTGATAAGCACTGAATCAACAACGGTTTAACTAACGCCTTGCAGAAGCTGAACATAAAATCGATTCTTTTACATTTTTTATTGTTCTTGTTTAAATTGTACAAAATAAAAGCATTCACATTCGCTTGATCCAGCATACCGTAGAAAAAACGCATTGGCCAACGCAGAGTTTTTCTGACCGTACTATACTGATGACATTTCTGATCAAAACTATCGGTCCC
>QVOA01006285.1:0-14393 GCA_014825685.1 Pseudomyrmex cubaensis | reverse complement strand
AACGTTTCTTTGATTGCTAAAGAAGCACATTACATAAATATCTCAATATTTCATTTTTTGTGGGTTGACACTGTATTGCTTATTAGCGTTCATGTAAGAAGATGCGTGAGAGCGTGTGTCTGTGTGTGTGTGTAAAATAAAGCGATCATATTACAAACGTGTAAACGTGTTACGATGTAACGAAAGTTTTATTAAATATATGGCAAGATAAGTGTATATCGATCGTTAATAAAGCAGAGTTTAACAATCGACTGATCTCGTGCTTTCGGAAACAACAAAACTTTTTCCGAACACAAAAAACCGTCTCGAAGGAAGAAAAAAAAACAAACATAAACGCAACGTAACCGTCGTCCCGAGTCATCGTTCGACGTCGTCAGCTCAGAAGAAGATAGAAAAAAAAAAAGAAAGGGATTAGGAGGTTCGGTATAAATTCCTTCGCGCGCTTTTCATCCTGCCGTATTTTCCCGATTAGGTGCCGCACGAGCGAGCAAGACATCCTGGGCGCGCGCGTTAACGATAACTGCGCGCGGAGATAATCGCGCGTTTCCTATTTACGACGCTTGTAAAACTCTCCCCGTCTCTCTCTCTCTCGCGGACGTTATTTCTAGCGTGTTAGCGCGTACCAGTGTCCTTAATCGCAATGTGCTAACTCGCGCAGCGGATTGTCAAGAGTTCTCGCGCGCCCGTTTCAGATCTCGAGTCTTGGCCACCTACCTTATACCCTCTCCTACGTTCTCCATCAATCTTCGTCCCTGTGCTTTGAATTTCTCTCTCGTCGCGGCTGTCGCGTCGTCGAGAGCGACGACGACGTGCTCGAATGTTGGCTCGAATTAACGGGCTACGAGGGGGGGGGAGGGGGTTTATAAGCTCGCTTGAATTTTCCGGAAACGGACCGCCGAATGACGAGCGCGCGACGAACAATTACGGCGACCCCCCTACCCCCTCCCTCCTCCCTTCCCTCTAACGGTCCCTTGTACGTAATTTCGGGTTTATCGATGTGCGTGTTTGTAAAATTTGATTTATTTATATTCACGCGCTGTGGACCGAAGCATAGACAAGGTGGGAACAGCAACCACGACGCGTGCACACGACAGCGATAACGTAACAAAGTCATATGCGAGAAACGTCATGTGTTCTCCCGCAAAGCAAACTTGTCGTATATATATAACAAATATATAATCGTAGATATATATATATATATATATGTAACACTTGTTCTTGTTTTTATCGATGTTACACGGAGACGAACTGGCTGTGATTATGTTAGTGTTGTCGTCGACTTTTGATTACATCACGATATCTTGTAAATAGTATATGAATTATTAAATATATAGATTACACACACACACACAAGCACACGTAGGTATACGTACGTTCGCGCATTCATCGCACACACACACACGCGTACACGTACTGTGATTTCGCTGCGAGTATAATAATGAGACTCCCCCGTTATACCTCCATTGTATAATCGAATCAATCGATTGCCTGCAATAAAGTCGCTCGAATCGTACGTCACGTTTCACAAAGTGCCACGATCCAATCTCGATTCGCTACCCATCCTCCTCCTCCTCCGCTCTCTCTCTCGTATTATTAATTCCTCTCGTTGGAGATCTCGTCGTCGTTTTGTTATTATTCGTTACGCAACAACGGCCGTGTATCGTTTCGAAGATTGGAGTCCATTACTCGAGTTTTGCAATCCGCGACCGGATTTCGATCGAAACGATCTCTTTCCCCGTGCCTCTCTCTCTTCCTCTCTTATCGGAGATTTATTTTACCCGAACACAATTTAGCGGGAAATGAGAGATTAATTAAATATTCTAATAACGCGCGAACTTGCGTGCGGTGCGCGCTCCGGAAAAGTTTGCATATTTTTGTGTTACAACGAGCGGAACAATCCTCGATAGTTTCGCCTTTCGATAGTTGGAAATATTTTATTTATTAGAAAAAAAAAAAAAATTTGCACGCGCCTTCCTCGCGCGCGTTGTAGGATAAAAATTTAATTAAAACTGCTGAGCTTTCACGTTGCTTCGAAAAATATTTATTTTACCCGGCAATGAACGCGCGCGCGTTCTCTGTTACAGCGCGCGCGGAAGGAAGAGAGAGAGGAATGACAGAAAAAATAAAATAAAATAAACGAAGCGGAATGACGTAAGAGTTTATTGTAAACGAATGTAAACACACACACACACATATATATATTCATATATATGTTACAAGCTCCTCCATAAAATGCGGCCTTTCAAAAGGCTGTCAATTTTCAACCCAATTTACGTCGAATCGAAACGCGCGGGATTGTACAATCTCGCGATATCCTCTCTTTACATATAAATATATGTATGAAACGATGAGAGAGCTTTTATTTATCATCATCGTCGATGTAATTCCGCGAGTCGCGCGCGCGCGGGCTTTTTTGTTCGTAATGTGCACGTGTATATAAAACTATTGAAAGTCGCATGCGAATTCTTCGGGGGCGCAAACGCTTTTCAAAAATACGAACGCATAAAGGAGGGAAAATTCTCAAAAGATTTAATAATACAACGTTTCATAAGTTCCAACAAAAGCATTCTTACAACTCTCTCTCTCTCTCTCTCTCTCGCTCTTTCGATACAGTTGCGGCAAGGAAATGCGGAACTCGAAGTACTTACATCGCATAAATGTCTACTTTTTCTCTCTCTCTTTCTGTCTCGCTCTACAAGTTCTTACGATCTATATTCCTCTTCAATCACGTTCGGATCGCAAAGAAAAAGAAATTAAACGCTAAATATAATACGATTTTCCGACTCTCGAGACATCGGGTGATCTGTGAAAAATTATTCCATCACCATGATCGATTTCGTTGTCGCGCGACTGCGATCGGATCTCTCGGATAATAAAATCCGTCGCTTTTTTGAAACATAAATCGTCCGCTTTCAATCAGCGACGATTTGCTGATTTTGAGATCGTTATATCGTAACTAAACGCATGCGTGTGTATTATCTATCTCTGTTGTCATCTTATTGTGTATTATATAAACATTTACAGAACAAACAAATTGGAAGAATTATGATATAAAATAAATCAGCTTCCGTAAAACGGCTTTCCCAGATTTTTGTTTTTTTTTTTTTTTCAGTCGAAAAATTATCGCTGCTCCGCATTTACGATATTATTTGCGGCACCGCATAGCAAAAATTGCTTCATTCTCTCTCTTTCTCTCGTCGTGCTTTTTTACTCTTTCGCAAATGTTTGCGGACTAATGATCGATACCGCATACGCCACTGAAATCTCACTCATTCACGGGAGAGAGACGTGCAATTTAGTCATCGGATAATTTGAGTTTTGCAAGAACGTCTCCGTGTCGCGGAGGATGATGATATTCATCCTCCTCCATCCCTTCTGTCTTTTCCTCCTCCCCTCCCCCGGACATATTCCAACTCCCGGTATCTTTTGCATTCGAGTCCAGCGAGATAAATTACGGAGATAAATCAAAATGGCACCCCATCCCCCGCGCGCTTTTCTCCCTCTCGCTCTCTTTCGTCTCCCCTACCCGCGCGCGGTATATAGACGGATAATTCCCATTAAAGTGGGAAAGGAGGGAGCGAGCGAATACGCCACCGCCGCTAACTTCCGCCTTCATCCACTTATCTTGCGTGGCACGGAAGGACTATTTCTCACAATTACATCCCGATCGATTCCTCGGCTCGCGAGGATCGTGGATTCTCCTGTAAGGCTCCTCGCGTTTATGACCGTCGCGCGACGACGACGACGTCCCGGGAATAATATTCTCGGCGATACAAGCCGAGAGAATTGAGAAAACGACGAAAGAAATTAAGGAAAGAGGAATCTGAGAATCCCGGGGATAAGACGGCAAGATGAGAGAAACGGTCGCGCGGATGAAATACGAGCCGGATGAACTCCGAGCGGACTACCGCTAATCGGAGGGAGACCGCTCGATTACGCACGACGTCAAACCGCGGCATTAATTCCCCATCGATGTAAAAAAAATCTCGCCGAGTATCAAAGGAGACGCGTTTTCGCTCCGCGCACGCGCACGCGATATGAATTTCTATCGCGCTATCGTTGAGATTCTTTGCAACTTTTTTTCCCTCCCCCCTCCCCCCCAAGATCAAAGATAAGGTTTTTTAATAAACGACCGGATGCAACGCGAAAGAAAATATTTTCGAGGAAAGTTATCCGCGCGAGGAACCGACGCGATGCGGCTGAGTGTCGACGTCATTTTCTACATAACTCCCGTCTGGGAGGACGACCGCATTCGGGAGACTCGGAGAGACAGAGAGAGAGAGAGAGAGAGTCTGCGGGAGGACTACGTAATGATCCGACGCGATACAAACCCAGCGCGGATATTACATCCAGTTAGAGTAATCTGACCACGAGCGTCGGTGTCTCGTTATCGAGGGTCATCGAGATCCCCCCTCTCTCTCTCTCTCTCTCTCTCTCTCTCTCTCTCTCTCCTCTGAGTCTATCGGTTCCGCCTGGATAATTACGCGGTCCAAGTTGGTTCCAAGTTTTGGTTCCAAGATTCATCGTTCTGCCAGGATCCATCTCGTCTCGGCCGGAAAGTACAACAACGGATCTTGATAGTTCGAGAGATTTGCAGTTTCAGGTACTCGAAACTGACAGCGAAGTATTTCGAATATCCTTATCGCGCACGCGCGCGCGCGCGAGAGACGTTTCGGATGACGGGAAAATCTCGATGCGATTTACTTAGACATTTTACGAAGTAATTTTCCGAAGAAACTTTCTCGAACGGAGAGAAAGGGGTCAGTGAATTATCGCAGTTTAAATTCAGCAGCAAGATTCTACGAGTTGATTTGTTTGGAAATCATTTCTTTTGATGAGATATTTCACATAATTTTTGTACACACGCGCGCGCGATCGTGTTACAAGATTTCCATTTACGATTCTCGATAATTGAAAAAAACACACTCCGCGCCGCGCGCCGGATCTCGCAAGAGCGGAGAGAGCTCTTCTCTCTCGTCCTATTCCAAGAGAGAAACATAATCACAACAATATATATATATCGCGCGGTAAACTCAAACACGATCCTCGTTTCCGATAAACGGGTATTCCCGATCTCTCGGCGAGATCGATTTCTTATTAGAACGGTTAAATCTCGGAAACGTGTCAAATCGGTGTCCGATCAACATTCCAGCTGTTTGCACTGGACACCGATTTTCGTGCATCTGCACTCGAGGCAGGCGCTCGAGAGCTCGGTGATGATTCTGTCCACGCGATACATCCGTCCGTATATATTGCAACCGGCCACCGTCAGCGTGCTGCTCACAGACGTTGATATCTCATTGTCGAGGACCTTCGAGGACGTCTCGACGGTTTCCGTGCGCGCAACGGGGAGTTCCGTCCTCGCCGTGCTCGACGTCGATGAGGCGACGAGAGTCTCCTCCGGATTCTCCTCCCGCGTCTCAACCGGCCCGGAAACCTCCAACGTCCTTCTCGTGGTTTCGATCGGCTTTACGCTGGAACTGCTGTTTTCCGGAAATAACAGTTTGATAACGGAATCCAGAGAATAAATGTCGTCGTCGTCGTCGTCTTTGACATCCCCGGCGGTCTCTTTCTTGTCATCCCCCTCGCCCGGCAAATTATTCGACTCGGTATTATTGTCGTGCTTCGTGACACGATTGTCCGCCTCGCCGGTGAGATTTCTTCGCGACGCGATCGCCGATGACTTCGAGATGACCTCGTCGATCCCGGACGCGTTGTCCTTCGCGATCCTTTCCGTGATAGCGCTACGAGAGGGATCTCCGTTCTTCGAATTGTCGTTCGTGCGATTGAACGTAAACGGCGGCGTCTCGTAACCGAACACTCCCGGAGTTTCGGGCTTGCGATCCGGTCGTCGATTTTCGGAATCGTACGTTAACGAGACCGCGTCCTTCGGGAGCGCTTCGCGGTTCGCTCCGTACTTCACCTTTGACAGATAGGGGGGAACGATCGGTTCCTCATCGTAATCGAAGGGCGGTCGTATGAGCGGTACTTGCTCCATGAAGTCGAAGCTCAGCTTCAACTGATTGCCCGCCGAGCCGTGACTCGGAATCTTCGACGCTGCCATGGACGTCGTCGGTCTTGGCGTCGTGATGCCACGTTCCAGGTAAGGAATCATGTCTTCGATCAAAGAAGGTAAGTCCGGGGCCGGCTCGGTTCTGATGACGTCGCGAAACGGATCCGGCGACACCGTGGGCTGCCGGTGCGAAGGCGCCGTCGCGTCGGCGCGATCGAGCACCACCGTCGGCGATTCGTCGGCTTCGACTGCGATAAGATGCAAAAATAAGAAACATGTTTGCAAATATTAAATTTAAATTAAAAACTTGCGACTTTAATATTTAAAATTAAAAAAATTCAATTTTAAATTCAAGTTAAAATTTAAATTTCAGACGCAAGAAGCAAAGTTTCTTATAAATAAATAAAAAAAATTGTTTTTATACGGCAATAGCATAGAACAAATATTTGAAGATGTTTTTGTATATTTTCAAAAACCATCTTGCGGAGTAATTAATTTTTACTCGTCGAGAGCGAGATTATATCGTAACTGGGAGCGGTACCACAAACGATTTTCCCGCAACATCTCTTCTCCGTGTTGATCCTCCGGCAACCGATCTTCAATGGCGGACACTTTTCCGAGGAGCACACGACCTCGCCGTAGTAACACATGCAGATTATGCAGAGAGCGGCGCGCGGCAGGATCTCGCCGTGACGGTATTCCATATTTTCGTAGTGGCACTTGCTAGATAAATCTGATTAGGCAAAACACGTCGGTTAGATTCGCGCTTGTGTGTATATACATAATCCTCGTTGTAATTATTACAGCGACGAATCGAATGTAAATACCGTCAGTTTTTCGATGCGGACTCGTGATCTGCGGAACGACGGTGACCCCGGTCCCGATCTCGAGATTCAAATCCGTGGAACGGTAGGGATCGAAATACGGCGGTTCTCTGGGCACGAAACCTCCTACGAACGAAAATATTTATCATTGACATAAAGCACATTTTTATTATCAAATCGCGGAAATTGCACAGAAGACGATTGATGTTCCATCTTGGAGAATTTACTTTTCTTTTTTTTTTTTCTGTCGCGATTTATATTTGCGGAACACGCTCATTTGACTTCGGTCGGAAAAATCGTAAAGTACCTTCGGTCTCGACGGGTGGGCTGAATCGGTTTTCCTGGGTCGCAATGTCGTAAAAACCGGAAGCGTCGGTCGGTCGTAGCTCAGGAAACATCACTACCGAATCCTTGCCTTTTACCAACGCGTCCTCCGCGACGAAAGGTATTATCCTACAATGTAACGAAATTTAGTTTCGTTTTTTTTTTAGTTCGATCTCGAAAATAATCTCAATTTTGAATTTCGAAAATTATATTCGTTTCCCAATCGAATGAGAAACATCCGGGGGGGGGGAAAAGGGGGAACGGTGTCATCCGTCATTTTCACGAACCGGCACACAGTGTGTTTCGCGCAAAAATGCGATTTTCCATCGCATTTATATGTACGCGAAACGAGAGAAAAGCCGCGCGCCGCAGATATATATATATATATACTATACATATATGTATATATGTATAGAAGTCGAGTGGCGATATGCATTTTCTGGCGTTAAAAATGTAACGCCATAAATCGGTATCAATCAGTTGTTTTTCGACGAGCGATTTCAATTTAATTCACGGCGTCGATTCTCTCCCCGATCGACGACGGAGAGCTCGCGCGGAAGGGGGGTAGGGGGAGGGGGACGGAAAAAGCGCGCTTCGCCGTTATACAAGCGTGAAAAATTGATTCGCACATCGTGCGCCGGCTAATAAAAAGAAATAAAACGCATCGTCGATTACACCGACCGCGCCGCACATATCGCGTTTGTGCGATATTTTATACCGCGCATTCTACAAAAAAAAAAAAAAAACTATCGCAATTAGAAAATTCGTCGAAAAGCACTTCTCGCCACCTGCATTCCGCCGAGTTGTCAAATCGCGCGGCGATGACGAGGGATCGAGGAAATATACGACGGTCACCTGACGTTCGGCAGCGACGGCGGCAAAGTCGGCTCGCTGTAATCGTAGTCGTAGTCCTCGCCCTTTTCGCGATGAGTGATGTTCAGAATGGCCTCCACGTCCGGCGGGACGGATCTAATTGGATTTATCGTGACACCCTGTATATGACCCACCGAGACATTCGTCTTCACCGTCACGTTCATCACCAGAATGTCGTCCGGCATCAGTATCGTCGACGATGGACTGGTGACGGGTCTCTTGTCGCCGATCGCCTCCGTTCTCTGCGTCACACACACACACGTGTTTAATCGCGAACACGATCGCTCGCCTTCGTCCCTCGCATTTTTTTTTGTTTTTTTTTCGAGCGCGATAATTAACAAGTACAAAATACATGAATATGCACACACATATATATATATATATGTATACACGAAGCGAGCGAGCGTGTTCTCGCGACTGAATTTATTTCGAATTGCTCGAAACGCGTGGTTTGAAAAAAAATTTTTTCGATATATTACATGTGAGATATTCCACGGTGAGAGAAAGAAAAACAGTATCCACAAAGTGTTTGCTCGAAAATTGGATTACACGCCGATAAATTTGTTTAATAAACATATATATCGCACTTGTTGGCGAATTTATTATTATATTATTTCGTTAAAAACCGCGCTCTCGCCGGTGGAGTTGAGAGAGAGAGGCTTTATTCGAATTTATCATTATTGTATTCTCGGTGGTTTGTGAAAATTTCCCGAAACTAGGATGTGCTCCAGAAGTGTAACAACATTCGGCGTAATTCCGCATTCGCGAAATAATTGGAAGTAACACGGAAAGGCTGTGTCTGATTATTATTTCCCCGTTCAACTTCGAAACGGAATAACCTACTACGTCGTGGTCAGCGTCCGCGTTAGTTTCGCGCCGAAAGTTCTGATTATTATTCCTCCACCCCGTGTCGTACCTTGGTGTGCGTCGAGTTCCCGGGCGATTTCTCGTTCGGGGAAACGACGACGTTCTCCGTCGAGATTGCGAAAGGACGCGTCGCAGCTTTGTTTCCCTCGATTACGTTCGCTTCCTTTGTCTCCGCGCTCGTTTTTGCGGTCACGTCTTCTTCCCCGTCTCCGTTCTCGCTCGCGGTTCTGTTCTCGTCCCCTTCTCGCTCGACGGTACCCTCGACGAGATGTATTGATTCCGGAAGCACTTGCGTCGTCCACTCAGCCGACGGGATCGTCGAACTGTCCGCGCCGGACGGATCCCCCGTCGTCGTCGTCGTCGTCACGATTGCGGGATCCGTGCGCGTCGCGCAGGAATCGTCGGTGACGACGGAATCGGCGACTCTGGTCGTCGACTCGAACACCGCTGTCGATTCGGTGTTGCTCGACAACTGGCGTATGAGGAACAAATAATCGTTACCGCGGAATTGATCGTTACGAGCGGATTTACGACCGCGAGAAAAGCACCGTGGAAAAAAAAGAATAAAATTCCGCGCTTCGAACAATGTGTATTGTTTTTTTTTTTTTTTTTGTATACGTACATCGACGCTTGTAGAAAATGTTGGTAACGCGAGTAAAAGAAAATTGGTCAGCTATTTTTTCGCTATTTATATTTTTTATGCTTCTCTATATTTATGTTTTTATATTTTTGTTTTTTTTTTTTTTTTGCTTCGTCCATTCGGGTATTACTCACAAATATTTTAAATGTCCGGGTATCATTCGGAAATATTTTTTTAAAAAATCGCTCAGCATCAATAACTTTTGCGTCGGAATGATATCTTTACGTCTGAGTTACAACAATTTACCGCAGGCCGAAATTTCAAGGAAACGTAAGCGGTCGCTTACCACTCGTTTGATATTTTTTAACGAGCTGTAATTTTCAGAGAGACGGGAAGAGAGAAAGAGAAAAAGAAAGAGAGAGAGATAGAGACCGGCCTCTCTCTGGGTTTTGTATCGCCGCGCATTACGTCAGATTAAAACCTCATTCGTCGCAGTCGTCGAGGGGACGGTCGTCACTTCCAAGGTCGATTTATAATCCACGGTCCCTATCAAGATTTCATTGTCCATAATGTCGGTCTCCATCGTCGTGGGCCAGGCGGTCGAATACGCGGCGACAGCGGCGACGGACGTGTCCTCCTCAATATCGATCGCGCCGGTGCTGACTCGTTCCTCGACCACTCGGTGACCTCGTCCCTCGACAGGCGCGCTCGTCGACTGATCAATCGCGGGCTGAACAATTAATAACAGACCTCGTGTGCTGTAACTCGATCGTAATCGCTTCGCGCGAAGATTATTTTAAAGCTTTATCTAGGAGCGCGTCAAAGTGTTCCCGCTATATAATCGTAATCCGATCGGTCGACTCTCGATCGGTTTTAATGATCCGGTTCGCGGAATTCAACACGCTCGGAATTCGAGAACCGATTCGCGCGCGAGTGTTTAACTTCTTGACACTCGAGTGTGTCACGCGGAAACTAGCAATGCAAAATAGTTCGTTTGCCTCTAAAACGCGCGAGGGCATAAATTTGTGTGCGACGCGAGCTTTGGGAGATAAAAAAAAAAAAAAAAGAGCGAGACTCCTGTTTGGAAAATAATTTTAAAAAATGATCAAATTCGCAGACTTTAGCTCTAAAACCAGAGTTCTAAAAACCATTTTAAACATTTTAGTAGGAGATTCTCACATTTCTAAATACAAAGAGGAGTCGAAAACCGCACGTTAACATTTCGAAATTTTTTGTATCTAAAAAAAACCTGTACTTTCGAACAAATAATTTTCGGAAAAGTCGTCCCACGGACGACGAAGTTTCGCAGTAAAGTCTGATAACTGCGGAGAGACTGGCGGTCTCTCTCTCTGTCGTGTGTTTCCACGACTCTGACGCGGTACGACTGACGTGCTCGTTCAAGAATCGCGACGAATCCCGGAATCCGCCGCAGTCCGTTTTCCGACTCCGTCTGTCTGAGTAGATTCCCGTGTATCCCGCGGGAATTCGAGTTCCTCTCGAGCATAAGTGGCATTCTGTACTCTCTCCAACGACGCGCCCGGCCATTAATAATAACGCAACACGTTCATAATAGATACATCGTCGCGCCTCTTCCTCCCGCCGATCGTCGAGAGAGCGGAGAAACTCTCTCTCCCCGTATCGTGTTTCCGATAAGGAATGCCTTCGGCCGAAATTCCCGAACTAAGTCGAACGTCAGACGCGTTTATAATCGATGTTTCGGGCGCGAATTTCATTGATTAAATTCCGCCGAGTACATAAATCATTCGTACACATCCCCTCAAAACTCCGTGTGTGTTTCTGTTATTCGCCGAACTTCCGCGCATCGCGGGGATGGCGAGTTTATTTGCCCCCCCCCCTCCCCCCCGTTCAACTATTCGCGATACGCGAATTCGATCGATCGATTCGCTTGCGAGAACCGCTTCCGCGAAGAGAGAAAGAGAGCGGAAAAGAAAAAGAAAGACGTACGTGGTAGTTGGTCTCCTTGCGGAACTTGGCGTAGTCCTTGCTGATGAAGGCGTAGGACGCGTAGTTCTGGGTGGCCTTTACTTCGATGCTGCCGCCTTGAACGTTCCAATCTCTCTTTCAGTGTTATTACAGAATTAAAAAAAAAAAAAATATTCTTAAGTATATTTTCTTAAAGAGGGGAAACTTCGAAAAAGTTATTGAGGAAAAACAGTTTTAGTTCTTTTTTTTTTTACAAAATCTCCGCTCGGTTTGCGTTTCCTTTATCCCCGAGATCTGAAACTGCGAGGGTAACGAATTTTGTGTAATGATAATTGTGCACAAAGCGAGCGACTTTTATGTCGGAAAAATGAGAGGGAAAATTAAATTGATGTAATTATTACTTAAGCGCGCGCGAGGGATATTTTAACAATGGGAATAAGTTAAACACAAACATGTTCGTATAATGCGCTTTGAAATGTGATCCTCTTCGCGTGCTGAACTCGAATAAACACTCCCCTCATTTCAATTTTTCATCTCCCGTTATTGCATTAAAAGGATACAGATATATTAAAACGTTGAAAACGAAAGGAGGTTACACACACACACACACACATATATATATATATATTTGCCGCGCGCAAATAAAACTCGCACATTAGCGTCATTAGCAATGCTCGAAAAAGTACCAAAGCAATATTCGCGTTTAATTTTGTGTATAAAACTGAAAACGATATATTTTTCCGAAACAGCGTCGGGTTATGATATTTTAATGTTTTTAGTTTTTTCAAACTATAGGGGGAAGTCACGAAAATACACATATACATTTATACATATCGACAGCACATTTGTTAGCGACAGTAAATAAAAAAATGCGCTTTTAAGTCGACGTTTGCAGGCAGGTCACTGTCCGATTTTTGCAGATGCGTATTTCTGTCCGCCGCGACATTAATATCGATAGCTATCGCGCGCGTGGAGCATTCGCCATATTGATTGTATCGAATAAACGCTCTCGCGCGGAAATTGGATCCCCTCCTTTTTAATCGCAGATGTTTCTCTCGCTCCCAAGAATCGGCGCGGCGTTTAAATTCGTTTAAAGCCCGGGCCAGTATATATATATATAATTTTTTTTTTTTCCTTTCGCCGAGCACGGACGGCACACACAACGCGCGCGAGAAACGGCGATACACAATAAAAATATTTTTAAACCGTGCGAGTACAGAAGAGAGAAAGAGAAGGGAAAAAAGACACTCTGTTTGCATGTTGCCGGGCGTTCGTTATTCTCTCCCGCATCGGCATGCATCAAATAAATATTTTCGCTTTCGGTAAAATATTTTCCGACTTAACCGAGCGAGACTCGATCCGGCGTTAGTCGCGATCGACTTCCATTACAACACTGACGCTGCAAGAGTTTTGTTTTGAAAAAAATACAAAAAACTGTCTCAATTTCGCGTTGAAAAAAAAAAAAAAAAAAAAGAGAAAAATATGAAATAAGAACCGCGACGCATCGAAATTTAAGGGGAAACTTCGCGCGGCAACAGTTTCGCGAAAAGATCCGCCGTTATTCGCAATCATAAACATATTTCCGCGACAAAATTAATTCACGTTTGGTCGGATTAACTTTTTTTTTTAGCCGTGACACCGTGCGCTTGACGTGCATTCAGTAGTCACGTTCTTCCGATAATTCCGTATTTATTTTGCGTGAAAAGTGCGTTATTCCAAAACCGCGTCGCAAATGCGTTGCGATATTTCAGTAAAAAAAAATATCGCGCAAAGTTTTTTTTTTCAATATTCAGTCATGAATTTTCGAAAAGAGATACCGCTCGCGGCGAGAGGAGAAACTTGGCGGTTGATTTAGCGGGAAAACACAATTCGGGCGTGAAATTGTTCCGCGCGGGTTCAACTCACTGCAGTTGTAGGTGGACGGGCAGCATTGTCCTTCCCGCACAATCGGGCTGCAGCCTTGAAGCGGTGGCGCGCACGCAAGCGGAACGCACCGTATGGCGCCCATCGCGCAAAAACAATTGTCGCACGTGGCCTTCCATTCGATGTCGCGGACCATCTCGCCTTCGGCGTAGGTGCGCTCGCCAACGCGACAGCCTGAACACACACACAAATGAATCGGTCAAAGAAAACTCGTGAGAGTCGTCGTCGTGAGAACGCAAATGTGGAAACTCATTTTTGTGTGTTAATTGTCCTGTTTCGTCGCTCGCGCGAACATCTAAACGTTTTTACGTCGAACGTCGAGACATTTTTTTCTTTTTTATGTGTTGATCTTTCCGCGTGTGAATAGACCGTGGAAAGAGATAAGAGAAAGTGGATGAACGCCGCCGAAAATCGAGAATGCCGAACATTGAACGTTTTGAATGACTTTTCATTTTCTTATATAAAGTAAGAAAGACAATGGAAATAAATACGTGTACACGCGTGTATGCGTCTTTTTTCGCACGACAACTTTTCGTAAACACAAAAGATACACGTTGTTATTATTTATTTATTTATTTATTTATTTATTATTTATATATATATTTATATATATGCGAGTATAAACACACACACACGCCGCATGCATGCATAAGCATGTGTACATTTATTGTAATACTTTATCTCAGTACTAGATAGAGATTGGCATAAATCGCATTTTCTCGTATATAAGAATTGCCTAGTTGAGTATAATACGCGACGAAACATTGTACCTAACATCCCACTTTCTATTCTTCTTTGCATGTTGTAGAATATATACAGTGGGTTTTTTTGTTATTAATCATACTTTTTGAAGTAGGCGAGAGAACAACTCTCGCCCTCAAACTAAAGCAAACATAATTATATCAGAATGTACGTATATAAATCTTACGTCCTAACTTGACTGATTAAACAGAATGTCTGAAAAAGTTTGACAAAGCCGAATTATAATATGAAAATAAGTTCGGTCGCACGATCTGAAAAGTCATTTACGATTTTGCAAACTTCG
>QVOA01006284.1:0-19623 GCA_014825685.1 Pseudomyrmex cubaensis | reverse complement strand
CCCCATCCCGAAAGCGGTTTTAAGGAGAGCGTCGTGCCGCGCGGGCTCGTAACATAACTCTATTTTAATTAATCCGCCCGCGTAAATACCCGTGTGTTTTCCGCTATTTTACGCTGTTCACCACATCGTAGATCGCGTTTCACGTTTTCGCGTTAATAACAAACTTGCAATCTCGTCGTCAAGGTTTACGTGTTATGAGACACTGTACTTTACGTAATTACAAGAATTTTGCGCCGTAATGCTACAATTTAATTATCCGATAAATAAAGAGTTTACGTCGAATTAGACGTAGGCGACGATGCCGCGATGTAAAAGCTGCTCTCTTTGATTTTATTTGCATGTTTTTTTTCTTTATTAAAAGCCGTAGTAGCTTTCGCGTTAATAAATCACAACACGACAGAATTTCGTTTGAGAATTATCACTCGGGTGTCTTTATATGCAAGCTGGAGACCGGGTGTGTGTTTCATCTTATTACGCTAATCACGCATTTGTTTTTTTTCTTTTTTATTTATTTTATTTTTTTATTTTTGTGCTCGTTCTCCGTTACGCGCGTGTTTTTTTTTCTTTATTAAAAATGAAAACGTTAAAGGGAAACGTGTGTGTGTCTTTGAGATGAAAAGGTAAATATATACGGAAGGCAAAGCCGCGCGCATCCCGTCTTTCCTTTCATTTACTTTTCATACTTGTAAAGGGTAATATATAGGCATCTGTGTAAAACGCGCGCAGTAGAGAGATATTAAACCAATTTCGTCTCCGTGTGTACGCCGGTACGCGTTTGCAGACAACTTAGTGGAATTTGTTAGACTCCATTAAAAAGGGCCGGAGCAAAGAAGAAAAGCGTTATCTTCTATATATAAGCGCGCGCGTATATCGCTCCTCTCTCAACGTGAGCGAGTGAGTGATATCTCTGCGTCGCGCCGCGCGTTTTTATCGGAAACGGAAAACACACGCCGCGCGGATGTCGGGCGCCGCGCGCGCGCGCTCGAAATGCGATTACATTTTTCTCACGGCATGCGTTTCCGGCGCTGAAAATTAGATAAGTCGATTTTCTCATTTGCCGCGGCGCAAACAATGAGAAAACGGACGCCGTCGTCGTCTGCACCGCGGGCGGTCCTGATGATGCGACTCTAATGGAAAAGCCATAGGTGAGAAGCGCCGTGACTCGGTTTCTTCGTGACTCGCTTGAGAAATGTGGAAAAACCGAGGATGGGGCGCGAAACGAGAAACGACGACGGGGGAGAATCTCTTCTTCCTTCGTTCTTCTTAGCGGGATTTGCATATCATTTCACGTATTTGTCATTTTTACCTAGATTTCCCGACGATGTGTGCAGTGTATCTATTATATTCGCGTGAAATATTAAACAAAGAGCCGGAGGGAATTGTCGAGACCGAGAGAATCTGGCGCGAAATATGAAATATGAATCAATAGTTTCACAATTTCATACGCTTGTAAAGCTGCAGCGAGAAACTGTATTGTACAGTAACTCGAGAATTATTTACGTGCGCGCCGCGCTGTTATTGCGACGCTCTCGTTACGCTACTGATGTAAAACGTCGGCATAAATGTGTGTTGCGACGGCAAAAGTAGACTTCGCGCGTAATAAAATCCATTTTATTATTTCATCGACTCACACACGTGTGTGTGTGTGTGTGCTTAATTGGAGGACGCGTTAAAAGTACGCGAAAAAAGTAAATTAGATAATAGCGCGTAAACATCCACTAATCAAAACGATTAAAAAAATAAAAAAAAAAAAAGTTATCGGCGACGAAACGCGGCGCAGGTTTTATTTCGAAAACCTGACGAACGATCGCTCGGAGCGCTTACGTTTGAACGCGCGATAATATGAAACGACAAATCCAATTGCGTTGAATACGCGACGCGAACTGACACGTTACCGCCTACGGGAAGTGTGTCGTGCGGCTGTTTCACGGGGTGCGCCAGGTATCCGCGGAGTTTACGAAAGCCCTCGGATACACGAGCGGGCAGTTAGTCATGCGCGGAATGAGCCAACTTTGTCCAACTTTCGGCCAACTTCCGCTGTCCGTAATTTTAAGCGGCGTGCGGTCTCGACGGCTCTCCGAGCCGTTTAGTCCGACCATCGACTCCGTCATCCCTCGTTGCTGCAAGATCGAGACATAAAATGTCGGTCATTCATCCGAATTTCGCGAGTATGCGCGATATCTGGGAAAGTGGGTGAAAAAAAAAAAAAACTATTTATCGAGAGATAAAATGTACAGTATCTCTCCCAGAAATAAAAATTTGTACGAATTTAATACAACTATCGAGTTGTTGTGACGAAACACGTCAAGACGTAAAGAAATACGAGCCGACTGTAACTTCTCGCTGTTACCTCATAAAAGTCTTTGGCCCGCGGCTTCTCAGTCAGCACTTTTTTGTCTCTAGTATTAGCATAGCTTCTCCCTCTCGCAGCTCGAGGTTCATGATTTACTATGAACTGCATAATGTATATATATGTATACATTATGCATTATGTCACGGAAAGAGAAGCGCAGCGTGCGTCGACAACGCCTCGGCATTTCACATTTTCCGGCGACGAAATGGAGCTATTCTTCGAACGACACCCGCGCGCGACTTCGGGGAGGGGAAAAAAAAAAAAAAAGAAAAGCGAATCTGCATTATTCTTTCGCGTCTGCGTTCCAGTGAAATAATGCGCGCGAATCCGGAATATTTTTCCTAACTGTGTCAAATCAATGAGAAGCTGAAATAAAAACTCGTTTCTTTTTTCAACAGAAATATTTCAACAAGTATTAAAACAAATGTCACACACATCGTGAAATGACGATAACAACACTGATGCGCATAATACGTATCACAGTTGAAATAAATTTAGAGAGTTATAGTTTTTTCGACTTGCAACGCTCTCATATGTACGCGTTCGGGATTTTCTGAAAAAAATTATTACGGCAGACTTGTGCCAAACAACTTTTGCAAATACGCGAGAAAAATATCGTCAGAGATGTGCTCTCTTTCTCGCTACAGATGTAATAATATCGGACGATTTGTTTTTGCGCAACAGCAACAAGCAAAATCAAGCCCGCGAACCGGCGCTGTACTGCGGTTCTTTTTCGGATGGAACGTTAAATAAAAACAGGTCGGAACGAATTTGCAGGTTCGATGGACGAAACACGGATAGTATTTTTCGCGGCGTTGTCGACATGCAAAACAAATCTGCGTTGGGAAAATAATGCAAACTCTCGAAATCCGGAAGCTTAGAGAATGAAAGAGACATGTGTTGGGAATTGTGTAGGCAGTAAGTAGAAAAATAAATCAACACACATACACACACAGTTACGAGGTTATTAAATATGTGACAAATGATTTATGTGACATAAATCTCGTTGAAACGATAAATAAAGATATTTAGAGATCGTCGGTATTATCAAGTTCTTATCCGGAAATATGATTGACACTTTGATATTCGCGCATTACATGTGTTTGCAATGCGCTTTACTTAATCTTGAAGCGCTTCATTCGAAAACAAAAGAAAAAAATCATATTTTTTTTTTACAGTAACCAACGTTATTTTTAACCTACTGCGCGAGTTTATGCATACGAGTTTCGCGCGTCTCGCTAGAGTGGCTTTCAACGCAATTTGCAAGAGAAATTGCTGAAGGCTACGAAAATCGATGTAGGCGCTTCGGCACTTCGGGAGCTATTTGAAAAAATATAAAGAGTAGGAAGAAAAGCAATTTGCACTAGTCTGACGTTTAAAAGACGCGTTGCACTTTATTTTGTGAGCTATTATATAAATGTTTATTTTTAGGGGTGTAAATATATATTGGAGCATTGCATTTATTTGAGTGTACTTTTACAGTTTGTTTTTTCCTTTTTTTTATTTTAGCAATTTCAATAAAATTTTTTTGATTAGTTGGATTTGAAATGAAAATTATGTGCCGATATACTACTCTTACGTGTGTTGGTTTTGAAACGCGAACGTTTACGTTCGACATGGATAAATCAATTTAATCGTAAATTTACTCTCGTCAGTGTCCGTCAGTACTAATCGAAGGTATACCGGTTTTCTGAGTCAATGTGCGAGCTGGTTTGTGAAATTTACTCGATAAACTAGTAAATTCTCCTCGTTGCATTTTCCGCCGAATTATTCACGAACAATATATTACAATTTTTTAAACCGCGTCAGCGGCATCGCGAATTTTATTTGACCGTTTCCGACGCATTTTTGGCGATAGACGAAACAGCATAAAAATAAAATATTTTGCGGAACGTCAGCTAACTAAAAATATGTTTCGAAACACGAAACATAAACGTTTTGTTTTTCTATTATATAATTACACATTGCACGCAAAGCAATTATTTTTCTATTGTTACTGTCACAAAACATTCTTTAATTGTCTTTGATTGTCAATTTTACTAAAATTGATAATATAAATTTTCTCAAAAGTACGTACGTAGAATTACCTGTAACGCGGATTAAAACGCCTTGATTAAAGCCGAGTTTTTGAAACACCGATAACGATCGAAGCAGAAAATGTTAATGACACATGTCTACCTCGCTTTGAAGCGCTCGATTAACGCAGTGAAAATTAATAATGAGCCCGGCGGTGATGTAACCGGGCGTAACTCGTGTAACGAATCTACATTAGTAAAAGTGTTTAACAAACACGCCGCTCCGCGCTGCGGGAAACTTGGCCGAAACTTAGCGGAAACGGCAAATATTATCAAATCAACTTTCTGCGCGCGTTCTGTCGCGCCGACGTTCGAAAAGCCGAGAGGTAGGCGGCAATCATCTCCCTCGAAATTTCGAAGGGTGTTCGCTATAATTGGTAATCTGTAGCTACACCCTGTCCGGGGAATAGCTGCCAATTAATTAAGCCGCGTATTCATGCCGTAAACTAATGTCACGACTAATAACTCGTCCCGTCGGAACCACCGGTATGCGGCATGCGTTCGCCATCGGCTTAATTACGCAATCGCGCGATTTCGCCATCGTTTATCCTCGCGCGTGACAGATTTCGCATTTTTGTTCTCACCCGGTTTTAAGGTCAGATCTAATCTATCACCGCGAAAGAATGCGTGTTTTTTTTTTTTTTTTTTTTTTTGTTTATTTCACCGCTGCTTGATAATTTACGCAAAAATTTTGTCAACAATATCAACCCACTTCGTATAAAAATTTTCACAAAATCATGACTGTTATCATGAAATTAAAATTCAATTTATCAGTTTACGCGTATTTTAGTATTCAATCAAAAGGTTACAATGGAGCGTTTGTGTGTGTGTGTGTATAATAATAGTAAATTGTGAATGTTTTATATGGACTTAATTAAAATTTTGTTTTAAATATTGCGCCAAGATATATATGCAAAATGTGAAAATAATAATAATTTCGAAATATTAATAATAATAATAATAATTTCGCATAATTTCCGAAATCAAACTCTGATACTAAAACAAACATCTCCCATTAATTACGATATAATTTTTAATTCACGATAGTTGAGGTAAACGTGAAAAAACCAATTGATTCCCAGCATTAGCGAACGTTATTTTTTCTTGCAGCAACGATATTTATATTGTTAATAACACGTTCAGTTTTAATCTCGAAGTGCAAGATCGCGCGCAATTCTCCGCGCCGCCAATCCCGAGAGTGCACCGAACTGAAAATATGCGTTTATAGCTGTCGGTTAAACAAATCGCGTAAAATTTGTACGTAGCGTGTCGCGATTTACCGTGTATATCGCACCACACACGGGATACTTAACGATTTTATTTATTTATCACATTACGCCCGCGGGGAAAGAGAAAAGAGGTAACAGGGGGACGCTCGTTTAGAACGCGTGCTCTCCTTTCATCGCCGAACGTCATAAAAAGGATCATTATCGGGAAAAAGTCGCTTTGCCGCCTTTGTATCGATAACGTTTTGCGCAAAAATGCTATTTTATGTATATTTACTCGCGGCACGATGCAGTATCGACTGAGCTTTTCGTACGTTCTCGTCTGTGAAATTACGGCTGAGATGTATACAAAAGTCCTAAAAATGTCTTAAAAAATCTTTAAAAAAAGATCTTCGAAATCGTCTCTGAGACGTTTGTGAGACGTCAAAAACATTTCCCATTTCAATTATTTACACGAAAAAAAGCCTCGGTAGAGTTTTTATCATTATACAAATTAAACGTACATTATGCTAAATTGTATTCGTTTTATTTCACACGCGTGTATAATAGCGCGTGAAACGTTACGTTAGGTTTGGTGAAATCGCAGGACTTCGCTTCTTCAGAAAGTTTATGCAAGTATCTTATTTACATCTTTGTCAAAACAGATACAGTGGACGAGAAAAACGATGTTGCGCGCTATATAATCGTCTGAGAACAGCCGCAGAATATTCTTCGATAACTTGAACGGTTATAAAAAAAAAAAACAACGATCATTGTGCGATATTTTTGCGAGATCTACGTCACACGTGAATAAAAATGATTTTACCTTGTGTGAGGGTTAACGACGTGATCCATTGTTTGATGATCAGAAGAGACGATTGATGAGTTTTCGGGGGAATGGATATACCCAGAAACTATCGCGTTTCACACAGTTGCAATCGATACTCGATAAGCTTATGAACAAAACGTCCAAGTGTCCGAAGAGTCGGTCGCCGGGCGTGAATCTGCAGCGTCACTCGAGCGGGGACGAGATATGAAGTTGATACTTGGTGTAACGTCGCCTCGTGACCGCGGGATTTACGGTCGGCCGGAAGGAAACGGACGGGCGAATTGTTCCTCCGGGAGAAAGAGAAACGAGACGAGGCCGACGTTGTTTGTACATCTGCCTCCGGTTCTCCCTTCTCTTTCTCTGTCTGCCTGTCCGACACCAGAGAGAGTTACAACCGTAATTTTGATCGGACTCGGTCTTTAACGCCTCTCGAGTCGTGTTTATCTCGGTACTTTATACCCGTCCTGTTGAAAGCACATTTTGAATATCCTCACAAGCGCCTCGGAAATAAATTTCTCTAACTAGGATTCAAAACTTATTTTCGTTAAAGCGCGTTGGAGCAACGTGTTTCGAAATTCGAGCCGGAAATCTTTATTATCTCGAGAGATTTAATTGATCCGTGATTTTAAATACCGAGTGTCGCGAAATAACATCGTTTCGCTCTGGAGATTTCAAACACCTAAGGATAAGTGATGATCAATGAGAGACGAGAAATAACGAGAGTCGAGATCCACGGCGGAGTTTAAGACGGACTCGCTCGAGAACTTCCTTCCCTTCCGAAAGGTCGAAATCGTCGTCCCTGACGTATCGTGCGATTATGATCATCGTCCGGGAAAGTTTCGAGCGAACGTTCAGAGTTCACGCGATCGCTGTAACCGCGAACACGTTTGCCGGAACGGCAAACTGTCTCCGCGAGTAATCGCGGTAATCGCGAAGACGATATCCGGCGCGTATTATATTTACATCGTTTCTCATCGAATTTAACTCGGAACGTAGCGCGCACACGTTGTTTGATCTGCGGGAATAGCTTCGGCGCGCCACGATGTACATACACGAACCGTCTGATAATAAAATATGCACTTCCGTGAAAGTTGCGCCACGAAGTAAGCGAATATATGACTGACACAATCTTATTCTTATGTTTTTGTGGTGTTTTTTTTCATTTTTTTTTTTACAAAATAACATACCGATACAAGCAATAAAATGCACTCGGTTAAGAGACTCGACGCAGAGATCAGTCGAAGAATACAGAATCGAATTGTGCGTTCCCTTACTCGAAAGCAAAGTCGGAACTCGATATTCGCATTTGATGTAATGGCAACCGGTGTTTTATGACGTTGGCGTATATCATGTTCTCGAGGAGAGACGCGGTTACATCGTAAGACGACATCGCTACCCAAATATTGCATCTGCGCTATTCTGCCTCGGGCAACTGCTTGAGAGCGATCCCGGTTGTTGTTGAGGAGCCCCGAGGAGACAAAACAAAGAGGGTGGTTCCCGTCGAAGCGTTATACAGGGTGCTCGCTTACCCAGACATTGCGACACACGTCGAAGACTGAAGAAATAACTTCGGAAATATAGTTTCTTTTGTCATTATACTTTCCGAATTGTTTACAACTCGGAAACCCTCTCCCGAGTATCAGAGAATATTTTTTCATATTTTTTAGTACTTTTTCGTTTACGGTTTGATTCTCATCTCGTTCCGCTACACCGGGTGTGTAGCGCAAAACGTCCTGTGTGTGACCCCAAGTACGTAGATATCCGCGTCTAACCAGTCAGCGTACAACGCGAGTCCGATGAAGCAGAAAAAAAATCGAAACGAATACGATCGGACTTGATGTAGCGAGCGGAAAGACACAGCGTTTCGAGCGCGCAGCGCACTGAATTATTTTTTCTGCTTCATGTGACTTGAGGGATGTCGATATAAAACACTGTTTTATTGCAATCACTTTGCGCGATATTTGAGAAAGAAAAAAAAAAAGAGAATCTTGACTCTCGGCGCGAAGATCTTTGACGTATCCGTTTTCGAACTGCAAGCGGCGGTCCGCGCGATGCTCGCGAGATTTATCTCGCACTTTGTCTCGGTTTAAAGCGCCTCGCTCTCTTGTTTCCGGTAAATTAAAAGACTTTACCGTTTACACACCGCGTGCTCCGTTGGTCGAGTAATGCCTGCTCTTTGCGATAAAATACGGCAATAACTGGCTGAAAATGTGCTTCGAACTTTGCCAAATTTATTTCCACTCTTGAGCGAGTCATTTCGAGAAGCGTTTAGCGGATTATTTCGCGCATCTGTAAAACGTAATTGCGCGTTACGTTAACAATTGACGTGAAAAGAATAGGGAGAGAAAAAAAAAAGAAGAAACACATTGATATCGCATTCAGGTAATTATAGAACTTCGCGAGAGAATTATACATGGTCTTGCGAAGAGAGAGAGAGAGAGAGTGGAGAACATAAATCTGTGTCATGTCAAAACCGCCCTAACTTTAATGCTTTAACGATTAAGATATAAACTTCTTCTACAAAGTCAACAACAGCGGGGAGTTTAAATTACCTCGGTGTTGGGGATGCGAATCTCGCGTTTGTTGTCGAGAACATAAAGCACCATGCATTTTACATGCTAGCGCCGAAGCGAAAATCGATAGCGCTTTCGCGAATTATAGCGAGTTTATAATAACAACACTCGAGGTTTCGTATTAATTCAATTTTCGCATTGATGACGGTTAATAGTGGCGAATTGCAATGAACGGAGGTTTCTCTCTCTTGAAACGCGAACAGAACCAGCGCGCGTCGAAAATGTTATCCTGTCGATTTAATCTCGAAAGACAAAATTTTCATTCGATCTGAAAAACTGTCGACCTGATAAAGCCAGTAAGTACCTACATTTAATTCAATTGATTGTAATTAACTGATTCGCGCGCGATATCGATCTTCAACGGAAGAGTATCTTTCGCGACGCGCAGAACGCGCGCGCCATAATGGCGCGTAATCACTCGCACACAAATCTTCCACGAGGTGAATCCTCGGTGCCTTTGTCCATCGGACAATCCGCGCGCGACAGCTGTGCGCGACGGGTAATCAACTTGCATAAACACGCATGCATAGCATATGCACGTAGAGACGGAGCCGCAGTGTCGTGAGGGATGTTCGCCGTTGTAACCGATGTGGATCGACCGTGCTGGATCAGCGATGTGCATTCAATTGCAGAAATTATGATTTGATCGTTGAAATGTAATACAGCCCGAAGTTATCTTCGAACGGGAGGTTTTTTTTTTATAAAAATTGCGTTGTCGGTTATAATTAAATGGAAAAACATTTGAAACAAAATAAAATAATTGAAGAGAAAACATTTAAAAATCGTTTGTTTGTGGGGAAAAAAAAATAAGTTCATCTCTCAAACAATTTTTCTCTAGCATTTTTAATTAAATTTGATTCTAATGGACTTCGTGAAAACTGAAATTATATGAAAATTAATAAATATTTCGTGTGTGTTATTTCACGATTATTTACGAAGCTTAATTTCAGTTTAAAATTAACTCGCAAAGTCAAGTACTTGTTTTAAACACTCGTTTTGAATCTAAAGATAATTTGATTGTGATTAAGCTAATTTCGAGAGATAGATGGACGGATACGTGAAAGGACGGTTGTCCGTTGCGGTTTTACTAGTGACCACTAGAGCAATATAGTTGAGTGGTTAGCAAAACGTTTATAACAATCGATGGAAATTGCATATCTATGTATTATGCTCATTGAAAGTGTGTTAATTCAGCAATTATTTCAATTTATTGCAAAAATAGTTATCTTTCTACGTTTTTTCTCTATGAAAACATTCATTTAATTTTGTGTGCACTTAATTCAATTTCCAACGCTTATATTTAATTTCCGATCGACTTTCAAAACACACACAATACGCACCTAATTTTATAAATTTCTCTCTCTTTTTTTTTTTAATCGCCTGTAATTTATAACAGGTACTTGGGTAACCGGTACGATCGATGTATCTGTGCGTGATAAATTTCGATTGTTGCACTTGATCATGGTTAATAGCGTAGCAGCGGGGTGGAAATTAATCCATCGCGAAGCTCTAGCAAATTTCTGCCGCAGTGGTAACATCGATACTTTGCACAGTACCCGTACATATATGTTATCGTTATGTTGCGTAAGTGCTGCCGTTACATCACAACAATCGTAATTAAACTTTAATTGCGTAACGTTGCGGGTTAAGCCATTGTATACACAGAGATACCGCAAACAGCAGAGCTGATTCAGGCTTTGGATTATCGATTGCTCGCGATTAGTTTCTCGATTATCTCAGATAATTGATGTATGTTTGAGTTTTATATAATAATCTTCTTCACATCGCGCGTACACAGGAAGATGATGAGGTATTGAGATAAAAAATGTTTGGGCAACCTTGTTGTACACGGAAAATTTTACGATTGAACGCGCGCTCGAGAACGGAGAATTTACATTCTCTCTCTCTCTCTCGGTGATCACCGTCTCGCCTGTCAGTAACAATCTGCATAAGCGGAACCTTGTAATTACTCGCGACGGTGTCGGTCGAAGTCGGGAAAATAATGCAAAAACTGCCTTACGCCTCGAACGCTCGCGGAACACGACTGACCCCGTTTGTTCCTACAAACGGAATTAACTTCCAAAAGGGAATCTGCATATTTCTGCATCCGAGAGCTTCACAGACGCAGGAAATTTGTTGGCGAAATCACTCGCCGGCACGTCTCTACCGGCTCTTGCACGGATGCCCGACTCTAGAAATCCCGAGTCTGATTTAACGCGAAGATGGAAGAGATGAAAAGTGTGTCGGATTCTTGTTGTGTGTGTGTGTGTGTGCGAAGGCCACGTGCACCATACGAAAGAATTATTTCTCCGAATGAGTAAACATAAAGTGAACTAATTAGTAAAATACGTTTTTGCGTTAGAACACACATGAATGTGCAACGTGAATTTCTCAAGATTTGTTTTTTAGTTACGAAAGTGTTGAAAATTCTTTTTCGCAGTCTCATAATTGCGCGAAGAGTCTTTGTATAAATGTTTTTTCGCACTATAAAGTTTTTTTTTCAAACTTATCTAATAATCCGCTAATCACTATGTGACGTAAATATTAAATTACAGCCACACACACACACACACAAATTATAAAAAGCGGATTTTTACCTGGTAAACGCGCAAAAGTAAAATATGAAACACGCGAGTCTTCCAAGTTGAATAATATAAACTACGCGCGTCCGTAGAGATTTAATTAATTCGAAATAAAAACAGTGGAATGCGAGAGATAAAAGTCGGCAATTCCGCGCGTTGAACAAACTAGTGTACTTAATCACTATAAAGTATAATTAAAAGTTTGCCGTTTACAGACGCTTTGCTGTTAATTAGTCATAGCGTTTGCATCGCGCAAAAGTGCGGCCTCTTTCAGAACTGTTCAGCATCGAAAATGAGAGAGAAGCGGGGAAAACTTAGAAAAACAGATGTCCGTAAACTCTTCTTTTTTACCAGACTACTATTTAAGTTACTTGTGCAGTCGGTCACTTTGTGAATACGAGTGCGAGAAAAGAGGTAAAAATTCACGCGATTTCTCACAAGTCTCTCAAACCATTTCGGAATTATAATCAAGACGATAATGTTGTTTCTCATGTTTGTAACATTGTTTATATTTTATTTTTAAAAGGAGATAAAAAGCTATAAAAATTGAGTTTGCGATCGATTTGTATACGCATAGGTTCTCTTTTATTTTCTTTATTAGTAAACGGTTCCCTCGCGACACAATGCAATATGGAAGACGTAGCTAACTTGTAATCAAACGTATGCAAGTTAATCGAACCTCGCGGCAAATATTTGTCCCTCCTGAATTCGGTCACTTTGCAAGGAGAAATACCGATTACGATAATCATGATTTCCCATGAGGTAGGTTACGTACACGAAAGTGTCCGATCGGCTCTTGCGTAACAGCAAGAGCCAATTTCTCGAGGAATGTGACAATTTTGACGCACAAGAGTGTAAAATATTTTCCTTGAAAATTCTCCTTCTCTGAAAATTACATTACAAGCGGGGAACAATACTCGCGTCATTAAGAGTTAACCTTTTCATCAACGACAAATGTAACATGTGATTTACAGATGTGATTAATTAACATGTAATTTGCATGTGCGCGCGGAGAAATTGAGGACGCAAATGACGTGATGCGGATGTGCGGTGAATTATTTTGCGCGCCTCATTTGAGAAATAAGAAACGTTACACAAAATAATATTACACAATATAATTACACAAAAATCAATCATCCGTATAAAAGCGAGTAGCGCGTAAATAATTTATAATTATACTGTTCGCAATGAAAAACAGTCTGTTTAGTGATTTACAATAGAAGCCATTGTGTCGCGTAATAAACGCGTATAGAAAAAAGCAGTATTAAAATAGGAAAAAAAAAAAAATATTATAAAGAAATATTGTCGTGATATAACCGTTTATAAAAAATAGTCTATAAAAAGCCTTTTCATACATAACGTTATTTCCATATTTTCGTTTAAAAAAAAACTTTTATACAAATCGACTTCAGTCAGAATAAATAATATATTCAATAGTCATTTATTGTCGCGCTTATGTGAATGTAGCATTGCTGCAACACACACGCGCGCGCATTACGAAATATATTCCAAATAATTATGTAGATTCTCCGCGCAGAATCTAGACGCAGGCGGCCGATCGATATAGATAGATAGTTAAGTTTTATTATTTCGCGACAAAGCGGCAAGTTGAATAGCTTTTTGAAAGAGCTATTCAACGGGCTACGTACAAATGGGATGCAATAAGGGGTGGATGTACACACGTAGCGGAATGAGAATGAAATAACCACGACTACGACGACAACAACGACAACGACGACGACGACGACATATACATTTCTGCTTAGAAGGAAATACCATTCGCGTTTCTAGAGAACTAAAACGGAGAACGGCGCAAAATATTCTGGATACGCGCAAGTGAAATATGTTCGTGAGTTTTCCGCCGCGATACGCTTATGTTACGCTTTGCATATGACGTCGGCAATAAATAACGTTGCCACGTATTTGTGCTTTATTATGATTGTTGCAGCGCCACAGTATTAAATGTACATGAAAATGTACCGCGCGCGCGATATTTATAATCAATTTGAATTACTTATTATCTGAATTTAATAGATTCTTTCTGTGCACGCGCGCAAAAGATTGCGTAAATCAAAGTTTTACGTAAATTTAATTTTGAGTGAACACCCACCGAGCGCGAATTGTTATTAATAACACACATATATGGAGAAAGAGAGAGAAAGAGAGAGAAAGAGAGACAATATTGTCGCCTATATGTAAATTTTCAAACAATTCAATAAGTATATATTTATTAATTTATTCGTAAATAATTGTTATACGCTTGCATAATGCAATTATTGCTAAATTTACTGGAAATGAAATGAGATAATCGCACATGCGCGTGCATCGATATTATCGTTTATAAATCGTGCGAAGTAACATATTTACAATGTGGAAATGGGGATTACATACAAAAACTATTTATATAATCCATCGCGTGTAGTAACATTGTCTCCGCTTAAATGATATACAGTAGCGTCGTATAATTTTGTTTGGGTGGTGAGGTTGAGAAAAATGGCATAATTTTTGTGAATTATGCGTGCAGCAAAACTCAAACAAACTAGCCATTTTAATGCACTTCCTGTTGTTACTGACAACAGACTACCGCACACATTTAAAAACCTAGAAATCCTCTCTTTTACATTGTTTTCCATCGAAAACCAACTTCTATGCAAATTTCGCAGCGCGCTAGTAGCTCTACGACTCTCTCTCTCTCTCTCTCTTTCTCTCTCTCTCTCTTCTTTCTGTCTCTCTCTCTCTCTTTTTCCGCAACTTTAGTTCATTGAAAACAAATACATACACTATATACGCAAAAGAATTAATTTAATGGTTTTCAAAGTAAACGGATCTCCCTGATCGAACTTCAATAATGTTTTAGACAAAATAACGCGATAAAGCTGAAACATTATTAATTTATTTACATATATTGCAGTTTATGCGAAAATTCGTGCTTTTAATTAAACCGTTATCGAAACTCTTGGGGCTAAAGGTTTGATAGCCGTTTATTAATATCACCTGGAAAATTCTTACTTGCGCTCAAATGTTAACGATAATTAATAAACGCGTACAACTTTCTCCGATAAATCAATATCCGTACCGATAGCACGCGACTGGTTTTATCAAAGCACTCGATATCTTATTGTGGTTGCGCGGAAAATCATCGACGAAATATGCGCGCGCATCTAGTAGATGTATATTAAATATCCTCTTCAGTGATACATGTAACAGTTTATGTTGTATTTGTCTTATCTATTTAATTTATATGTGTATATACATATCTAACGCATTTGTTAAATATATATATATATATATATATATATATATTCCGCTAATAAGATTTAGTGCACTAAATGATTTCCGCCTCGCGGGGTCCTATCTCGGCTTTCCGAGTTGTGCGTTACAAGATTTGGGTCAAAGCGGAATAACTTCGATTACATGTATTACTCGCATGCTCGCACATACATGAAATGTACAGAATAACTCGTATTGCAAATAGCACGAAAATTCGGACACGGGTGGATTACCGCAAATTGAAAATACCGGTAAAAATTGAAAAGAGAAAAAAAATCAGTAATATTCTACTCACGGTTTATCTCATGTTACTATTTTTGTTTTTTGTTTTTTTTTTTGTTTTTTTTTAAAGGAAATAGAATATTGATTTTCGTAGTTTGTTCTTTTGAGCGTAAAAAATGTATCACATACATATCTGTAATTCATACGCGCGCAAAATTTATGAGATACAACACATATCGCAATTAAATAACCGATGGAGTTTTTTATTTATCGCGCGCGATTAACTTTAAAACATTGAGATTTAAAACATTCCACGCATTTTACATGATACACACGTCGCGTCGAACTGTAAGTCGCGAACTGTTAAACGTTGCTTTGCGGACAACATCTCCAAGGTTTCCGCAAAAACTTTTTGAAGTGGTCTTTTTTCTCATTTCGCAAAAGCTGATTTCCGATACGCCCTGCGCGCGAGAGGCGAGATAGAATCACCTCACGAAACAACCGAGAACGAAAACAGGTATGTAAGACGAAGCTCGAGTAAGCTACACCGTGGTCTTGGCGAAGTTGCGCAAGAAGTTCCGGTCACTTTCTTGCTTAGCAGTTACAGACGAGAAATCGGTGTGTAACTACAACTTAGATGCAAAGAAATCTTTTATTAGGTCTTGGATGAATTTACTGTATACGTAGTAGATAAAGATATAAATTTGTTGAAATAATTGAAAATGTTTTTTTTGCCGTTACTTCGACTGTCAACTTGAAATCCGCGGCGTTTAACTATTTTTACGGAAAAAATATTTGTAGGAACAGTTTTTATGTTCAGTGAAATCAAGATGACGGCGCGTGTCGTTCGTCGAAACGTTACATTCGTTTATTTAAATTTGGATTGCGCGCATATCGACCGCGACATCCGTCGAGAGTCACACACAGTTTATTTAATTTGACATGATTTGTTTGTCGGTGCTCTATTGATTTGATGTGCTCGCGCGTGCCACTCTTGGTTACGTTCTATCGCAATTTCGATGCATTGAAGCATCTCTCTTGGACGCGCGCGCGCGTGTGTGCGACTCGTGTATCGATATATGCAGCAGTCAATCGACCAACATAATGCATATTACGATACGGCGGCTACTTTGCATCAAACTAGATGAACGATCGATTACACAGAAGCGAATGTAAACTCTGTACACGACAGAGAGTGTGTGAGTGTCTGAGAATTCACATCTATCATAGGAAATTGAACGTACGCGCGCGTTGCGCGCAAATACGCAAGCGTTTTGGGCCAAACATTCTCCGAGTTCTCCGACTAAAGGAAAAACATTTTGCGCAAAAAAAGTTCTTACGAGAGAGAGAGAGAGAGACACCCTGAAAGAGATTCTATTGTGCGCAAAACTTTTCCTTGTGAGAAGATTTATGTATAAAAATGATTTAGAGACCGGGTTTGTGTGCCGGTTGAAAATATACTGTGTCTCGTTCCATTTATTGCTAATAATAAACTTGCTGCGTGAGTCGCAAAGTGCAAACAATTGTGAAGAAACGTTAGCTTCGTACCACGTTGAAATATTCATGAGGCGTCGCACCCCCCCTTCTTTCTAAAGCGCAAGAATCCACCGCGAGTTCGCCACACAAAGCCTGTTAAAAAGTTCGCTTGTAGTAAAAGTTGCGCATAGATACGTATTGCACGACTCGATACGAATTTGCCTCACAAATGGAATTGATATAATTTTCATGTAGATTTCACACACGATGATCAAACATTTGCCATTTGGCATTTACAATTTTGTCGGCAATTAGACGCGGGCGGGAACCTTCCGAGTATTTCATACGAAAAAAATTCCGACATCCAATGATTTCACCAAAAATTCGTAGAAAAACCTGATGCGCGGTTAATTGCGCGGAAAATGAAATGAAATTACGTAGGCAATTGACGTTACATAGACGCGGAATTAGCCGAAACGCGAGATAGTTTTGTGGAGGATCCGCGAGGAAAAGTTGTATTAAAACGCGGAGTTCTCTAATTGAAACTTTATTGCTTTGCTTCGGCAAAATTCGGTCGAAAGTTTCTCGCCACGGCGAGAATTTGCTCGTCGGAGCCGGAATAGAAGATAGACGGAAAAGGTCGAACGCGATGGAATAGGGACGCGGTAAAAGTGAAAAAGGTCGGTATCTCTCGAAAGAAGAGACGACGGTTATGGACGGGAACCTGATGGGGCGAGGAAATATAGGCGTCGATTCTTCAGAAAATCCAATCGTCACTGAAAGTGGCTATGGACTATTTATTACCGCGTCCGACCCAACGAAGAAGAGCCGAATTCATTTGCGCTGCCACGTTATTTCCGATAACAAGTACTGTCCCACCTTATTCGGGCTTATTGAACATTTACAAAGACGTGTATAAACAAAACTTGTTTCTTTTTAAGACAATAAATTAAATCACAGTGAAAATTTATTTATTAATTATATTTAGTGTCTCTAAAATGTTTGAATTTTTTATCCAAATAAGTGAATATACTTAGATAAAACACAAACTACCGATTTATATATATGAAATTATATCATATATTTACTTAAAATTTCTATAAATTTTTTATTTATATATAATTGCACATATTTATGTTTAATTAATTTTAATTAATTAATTTTACTTCTTTAATTAATATGTAAATTTTATTAATATCATATGAGGGATATAATAATTATGACATATCAAAGCCATACTATTAACTATTAATTTTGTTTACTATGACTAATTCAGCGCATAATATACACATATATAATTTACAAGATAAACACATAATATTTTCGGAAAGTTCGTGGTGTGACTCTATTTCGATAATTTATATATAGTAATCGGATAACTTAGATAAAACTTAAACTTTTGTTTCTCTTTTATATGCAAAAGTGTATCTTTCTCTTTTCTTTTCGTGAAAATTTCCAACACGGATATCGAACTTTCTCAAGTTAACATCACGTTTTGCTGACGACTCGAGAGGGTAGAGTGAAATCTTCGCGGAACACGCGGCGGATTATACGATTTCTGTCGAAGCTCCGCTTACAACGGAGTCCGCACTTGTAACAAAGCAGGTGCGGCTGATTAGACACTCGCCGGCACTAATGTAACGCGACGGGAACTTAACGAGGAACAATATTGCATTTATCGACGCGCGCGAGGCGGGGGAGAAAACGTCGGTAAACCGAAGGCGTATAGGGGGTGAGGGGGATTTAACAACTGTCGAACGCGCTGGAAGCTAAGCAGTTAAGATTCCGGAAAGCCGTGTCGCGGCGAAGCCGGGCGGTGGCGGGTAGAATAGTGTTCGACGAAGCGCCCGAGGAATCAATTAGTCGACTGGAGTCGGCTGACGCCCGGCGAGCCAAACATTGACTTTATTTGCATACTATGGCGGAATTGCAAATTCATACTTATTGCGGGGAAGTTATCAATTAACCTGCTTCTCTGTGTGTGAACGCGCGCTCTAACCGTTGGAGTTCGCTGAGATATGATATTCCAGCCACATTGCGCAAACGAGTTCGCCGCGTCTGTGAGCGTTTGAGTACCTTTCTTCTCTCAAAATGTTTACGCAATAACGCGTAAATTAAAAGAAAAAAGCAGTTTTTTTTTTTTAAATAGATTTCGCGCACAAGTCGCGCGAGAGATAATTTCGCGCAGTGACGATCGCGTTCATTTTTATAATTGGTTCTCGTTGCAACCGAAGTTGGATTTTATCGGACTCAATTAATCAGTTCCATTTTCAAATCCGCGAGCGATAATCTCCCTCTCATTCGGACTTAAGTACTCGCGAAGTTGATTAACGAAGATTATCTTTAATGACGAGCGACTGGTAGTTATCAGTCACTTACTTGCACCGGTACTTTTGTCGCGGAAACTCGATCGCTTCGCTTTCGTGCGAAATAATTAAGGGAACGCTTTCGGAGTCCGGAAAAAAAATCAAGAGTGAGAAAGTAAGTGAATGAGCGAGTACATTTTGAGAAACGATCGTTTCCTACGATGTCAAATAGAAGGTTAAGTTATGCTTCCAATTAGTTCTGTGCTTAGAATGGAGTTTTTTTTTGTTTTTTTTCTATCTTCTCGTCGCATCTTCTCGTTCGTCGACGATTTTCTCCGTCGTGGACTAACAATTTCTTCGGGAAGCCGCGCGTCTACTTTCGAAGAGACATTTTCACGACTTTCTTTTTTCTCTTCTCGGTACAACCATAATTTGCTACTTTTCCCTACTTACGGAAAGACCGAGCTAAGTACAAAAGAAGAAAAAAGAAAATTCTTCAGTAATGTCTTCTAACTGTGTTTCCTGGCTACGAAAATACCTCAATTCTCTCTACGTACATCAAGCACTTAATAATTCTCATTTATTTTCCTTACGCATTTTTGAAATTAAAATTCTCACATAAGATATACGTATATACATACATATATATGTAGGAATATGAAATATTATATGTACACATTAAATGTTTGCGTGATTCGACTTGAAAGACAGCCGTTAAACCGTTGACGATGT